>VYZW01005127.1:124067-182612 GCA_013401315.1 Balaeniceps rex
CCAGCCCCACCAGACAACTCGAGCCGGAGGCGCCCGCTCCGCGCCGTTCCCACGCACGGCCGTGCCGGGCGGTCACTGCCAGGAGTGACAGCGCCGGCAAAGTCGGGACGGCTTCTTCACGCTGGGTCAGGCAGGGATAAATAGCTCCTGTTTTTAATAACTGGGGAACCAGAACCCACATGAAGTTTCCTCTCCTTCCACGCCCCCCTCCCCTCTTCCCAGGTGCATGCATATATATATATTTATTATTACTATTATTTTTTTAACAGGACAAGCGGAGGTGTCCAGGTCAGGGCGACCGGCGGGGGTTACCGGAGCGGCGCGTACTCGGGGGTGCCGGCAGCGGCGGTGCGGGGCTGAGCCCGCCGCCCGGCCGGGGAGAGCGCTCCGGGGAGCGATTGGGCAACGCAGGAAGGGGAGGGGGGGAAAAAAAAAAAAAAAAAAAAAAACACGAAAGGAGAGAAGCACAACCGATGAGATGTGCCAAGGCTTATTCCCTTTTATTTCCTCCACCCCCACAAAAGAAAATAAGCCTAGAATCAGGAAGTCAGAGCTCCGTGCTCGCTGCTATAGGTTTGGGCTTTTTCCCTTTCTCCTCTCTCTCTGGTTGGGTTTTTTTTTTAAGGAAAGAAGTAGTTGGGACTTTCCCTCCGCCGCTCCCCACGGGAGGCCGCAGCGCGCCGCCGCCCGCAGCCCGGCTCCCGCGGTCCCACGGGGCGCAGCCAGCAAAGCGGCGGCGGGACCCCCGCGCCCCCCCCTACCTTTCTTTTCCTCCACGGCGGAGCAGAAGGCGACGCGCCCCAGGAGCAGCACCAGGACAGCGGCCCCGCGGGGCCCGGCGGCGGCGGCGGCGGCGAGGGGGCTGCGGCCGCCCATGCTGCGGGACCGCCGCTCCGTCGGAGGGTTGAGGGGGTCGGACGGGACGGACGCACGGAGGTTTCTGCGGAGCCGCTCCTCTGCTCTGCTCTGCTCTTCTCCCGCGGCCGCGATCAGCTCCTCTCCGCCGCTCTGCCCGGCGCGGCTCCGCGCAGCATGCTGGAGGGCGGCCGTCGAGGGCTGCGCGCACACGTGCGTGCCCCGCTGCGGGCGGGCTGTTGCTGCTGCTGCTGCTGCTGCCGCCTTCCTCCTCCTCCTCCTCCTCCCTCTGCTCCTCCTGCTGCAAGCGGCAGCGGGTGCGCAGGGGCTTGCGGAGCGGCTGGAGCCGGCTGCGGGACGGGGCGCGCCCGGCTGCGCTCTCCGCCCGGCCGCGGAGCGCAGGGGCTCCCTCTGGGGACGCCGAGGAGGAGACGGAGGATGGGGCGGGAGCAAGGAGGAGGGGGGAGGAGGAACCGTCGGCGCCTTCCCCGCCCAGGTGGGGAAGGGGCGGACCCGCCACCTGTCCCGGGATATAGGGTGAGAGGAGGGGTGAGTGGGGGGGAGGTAGTTTAGCCGCCCCTCCTTGCTCGGGAGGGTGGGGGAATACCCCGCTTCCCGGCGGCTTCTGCCCGGCAGCTGCCAAAGGCATGAGCGTGCATTTGCGCCGCTGCTTGCAAAAAAGCAGCGTGGCCCTGGCACAGCCTCCGCTCCCCCCCCAACCCCGTGTCCCCTCCCGGGGGGAGTGCGGGCAAGGAAGGACTGAGGCGTGTTATCGGGGAGCAGCAAGAGCGAAGCCGCTCCGGAGGTTAAATCCGCTCCCCAGGGGCGCATCTCCGGGGCTCTGGCCCTCGTTTCTGCTCCCTCGAAATCAGCGGAGCCCACTTGGCTTCTCTGCGAACACTCCTGTTCTCGTTCTGGTCGTTTTACCGCCAACGCTTGCAAGGCCAGGTGCCTGTGTGAAATAAAACTGCGCTGTTTCTATGCGTGTTTTAGCACAAGGGTAACAGGGTCCGTATCTGTTCCCCTGCACCGGCAGTGAGAAAGTGCTCCTTGCTCTGCGTAGCAAATTACTGAATAAACGCACAATAATACAAGTGTTCTTGAGGTGCTCCAGGGACATCCACAGACGTTAAGCGGGAGAATACATGCATGGTGCTCCTTCCCTTCAAACATCTTTTCCCCCAAGAGGCAAACCCAAGCTATTCAGTAAAATATGCTTATGGTTACAATCTCTTTTTTTAACAGGCTGCTCCTCTGGAAAGTGGGAGGAAGCACCGTCTTGTCACTCAGGCACATTAATAGGACATAGAAGTGTCACTTGTCTGGGCTGGGATCTTTCCAAGTAAACCATGATTCAACATTCAAACTTGTTAAATGCTGGTCGTAATCTCTTCATAAAGCTCTTGTGAAGACTTGGGTCACACAGTCAATAGGATATGAAGGCTTAGAACTGTTATGATTAATTGGGAAGTCCAGAACCGAAGTCCGTAATGACATGAGCTTTGGGAGATTACGTGCTGAATGCCTGTGTCTATCACAGGGTGCTGGAACACAATAGATTGCAAAATAGCCACTGAGTGTATCTTGACTTTCCTCCGTGATGCATATTCCTCTGAGAGGTGCATTACTTGCCTCCTACCAGTCAACTTCCTCTGTACAATCTTCTTCTGATAGTTTAACTAGTCACTGTCCTAACTAGGCAAAGAAAACCACTATCCTATAAAAAAAACCCTAGCACAGCACCCCATGCCCAACCACATGCCTTTAATCACGTATCATCTCGCCATGACTGTAGTCATTTGTTAAGTTGAATGGGGTTACAAGTCAGGTTTTGTGTGCTGTAGCTGACATTCTGGTTTGATTATATTTTGTCAATAATGTGGAAGATGTACTTTGAAGTAAACTCAGGCATTAGTAACATCCGAGGAACGCCACTCATATGATTGATTTTGTGGCTGTAACTGAGGGCAGAATCCGGGCTTACAATACAATATTAATGCAATTTGCTTCAAAGATGCTCACATGGTGCAACTTAGTAAACATTATGTGTATATGATTAATTTTCATTTATTTAGACAAATAGGAGGATCTTTAAAAATGAGAAGCCCAGGAAACAGAGATCAACTTCTAGGGAGGGAAGATTTGCAAAGCATCCTCAGCACACACTAATGATTACAGCTTGCATTATGAGAAACGAAACGCAATTAAGACAACCGAGAAACAAACCTCAAATCAGTTCTGTAGATAAATACTAAATAAATACACGTGCCACTAGACATGCACGTTGAGCATCAGGCTACCACTATGGAAGGCAATGGAGTTTTTAAAATCTAGAAAAAGAAAGGATTCAAAGTGACAGTTGAAAAACAAACTAAACATAGGGAAAAAAGAGAAAACACCTTTTGCATATGAACTCAGTAGAGAAACTTGTCCAAGTCCTGTCCTAACATGCTAAAGAACAAGTACTTGCTTTGCAGAATTTTTCATGCAATTGTGATTCTACCTGGTACACTGAGCAGGAACATTTCATACTTGCTTCACCTCCCATCACGTACTGCCCTTATGTAAATGCACATAAACCCCAGTATTTGATCCTAACTAAACTCCCCTTTCATTCCTGACATGATGAGCAAGGGAAGACTAGGCAAATTCCCCTTTAAATTTGCTTTCCCACACTGCAGATACCCACTACAGGAGTCTCTCATCTGCTGCTGGCGGTGCAGTACCGCTGAAGGGGCTGCACAGCAAGCTGCCGTGAATTCCCGTCCTCCCACCTTTGTGAGCACAAATGTCTTACTTTTGTGGCATCTGTGCTCTACTTGCCAAGGTCACGAGATACATAAAGAGACTCTAAGACTGAGGTTTGAGATGCTTATGGTCACAGGCAGGGCTTTCGGGCCTTTTTTACACAACTGAACAATTTCTGAAACAGCTTGAATTCAAACACGACATTTTCCCTAAACAGCTGGTCACATACCCGGTGATTGCCTTTGGTATAACTCCATTGAAGCTAACTTAACTACATGAATTTTGGCATAGGCATGCAATATTCCTTCATATTGCAAAACTTTTATTACCAGCTGCATGTGTGCATGGATCAAAGGTCATGGCACAAAGGCCAACCTTTTGACCACTAATTTTTAAATCAATACTATGTGCCGAGAATACCACACTAAATGCAACACCTTGCTTCAGCTTCCTTTTGACTCGCTTGCTTTATAATACGCATATATCTCCTACTTTGTATGTATTAAGCATAAATACACTGACATATGAAGTAAAGCCCATGTAAGCCGGTAGTTCCTTCATATGAAGGTACTGCCGGATTGCAGACTGAACTGCGATTGCTCACCCCCACTTGCCTGCGCCGCTGAGCTGCTTACTTTGCCACAAGTGGACAGAAGTAACTATTAGAGGATGAATAACTGATTTCCCTATCAGTGGAAAAAGCAGGATTAATTAATCCTCTCTCTTCCACATTCCCTCAAAACAGAATAGAGTCTCAAAATCCTTTCAAGAGTAAAGAAATCCCTGTGGCTGGGTCCTTTCCTTGAATGAAACAAAAAATATGCTGGTTTTCATTATCCACTGAGAAGTGGGTCAGCACTTGCCCCTCCAAAAAAATTCATCAGCAACTGTTCCTCGATGGCAACGCAGCTTTTCTCTGCGTGTTGCAAAAGTGAATTTAAAGGGCAGGCTTTTTTACGGGAAGAGAAGAAATGAAGCAGAGCTGAATTAGCAGGGTTTTACAATCGGGCTTGCTCAGATTTCTTTTGCATGGTGTTTGAGATTGTGGACATTGTAGTTTGCATTGTAGTTTGTATCCTATGACTCCTCACTAAGGTTTCAAATCAAGGACTGAGGTAATAATTTGCGGAGCTTTATGGCACTTTGCACTTGAAAACATTGCACAAACATTAACCAATTTATCTTTGCAAATCTCCTGTAAAGCAGGATAGTAGCTATCGTTTCCATTTTATAGATGTAAAATAATTTGCCTTGGGCAGAGCATTAGTGGCAGAGCTAGCGTTATCGCTCAAGAGCTGTTTATTCTAAACATTGTATTTAAACCTCCTCGGATTGTGCTGCTTCTAGAGAGTGTCCCTGATGAAAATGTATCTATTTTTATACACTCAAATTCTCTCTCTCTCTTCTCTTAACACTGTTTGTTTGTTTGTATAACAGCACTTAGAAAGGACAAGACCAACGCATACACGGGTGCTGGAATTAAACCTTAATTATAGTAAATTGCACAGTCAGTATTTCAACATGTGACCATGGTGTTCTCTCAGGAGGGTTTCTATGCTGTCTTTATTTTTTTTATGTCCATGTTTTATCTGTCATCTCAGTCACCAAGTTCAATGACGGATTTTCCAGGGCAACTTCACTTCAGAAACAGCTTTTTAAAATGTTTTAAACTCTGACAGGAATTTGCAGCATCAGATTATTCACTAATGAAAGTAGTAAAAAAAAAGTAAATATGAAAATAAAAACTGTGTGGCTGTAGTGGGTTTTAGTATCCAAAAATCCTATGCCACCCATTGCACAGGAGAAACTGCTAGCTATCCTCTGAATTATGGCTCCTCTTTGCAAAGACCCTCAATTTTTGTCCAGTATAAAGCAGAAAAGAAAAAACAAATTGCTTCTTGTGTTTTCATTAACATAATTAAATATAATAATAATAATTACACAAAACAAAAAAAGGGTATAGCAAATTCTTTCAGTATCCAAGATAAACACTACCATTCATAACATAAGCTGAACAATGTTATCAGGGTATCATGGGAATAACTATACTATATTGACAAAAGTATGGAGTTTTAATTCCCATATAGTTATGCTTTCCCCTCTTGCAAAATCTCTACTGAACTGCTGGGGAATATGGCATCTCCATGGCCATCTACTAGATCGTTTCAAAGGGTAGAATACATTTCCTGCTTAAAAGCATCCATCACTTCGGTGTTTGTAACATCATGTAGGGACTACTGTGTTTTTTCACATACTTTAACAAATCCTGAAGCTAGACATTTCTTGCTATATTCTTACCTAAGTAAGTTTTACAGTTTGTATGGGTAAGGACATAAGGACTGATACTGTGATGGAATGAGGTACGTTATATCCAAAATCTTTGTTACTAAACAGTGTGGTAGCTTCCTACATAGAAACAAGCTTCTGCCTTATTTCTGTACTTTGTTAGGGTGACTGATTTTACATATACTCTTTCGCTCAACCAGAAATCATACATGTCTATATGATTGCAGCAAATACAATTTGAACATGCTGTCAATAAATCGGATGTCAGTAGAAGTAGAGCTAACATCACCAGATCACACCGTACAGTTATTCAAGATGGGTAACTAGTAATGGTGGGTGTCTGGTTATGAACACTAATACTGCTAATTGCATTACTCTCGTTGTCCGTTCTGCACAAGTGAAGAAGGAGCTTTATACCTTTGCTCGCCTAATTTCTGGTCCACTGCACGGGCTGTCATAGCCCACGTATGTCCACAGTGACAAAGAGAGAGGGACAACAAGGCAGGAGCCCATGCCCTGAACTTTGCCTTAGGAAGAGTAAAAGTGCCATGAAGCCAAGCTCAGGTGTGATGGTTGGCTGGAGCTGCTTATCCCTTCCCTTCCCTTCGCCTTCCCCTTCCCCACCCCTATCTCTACCCCTACCCGGTTCCCACCCAAAGTTCAATTCCATGTGCAAATACAGCAAGCAGCTGCTCAAAATACTGTCTCCTCAGGTGGCTGTAGTGCTTCAAAATCTACAGCAAAGAAAGAGTGAGGAAAGCTGATAGCCCTGAGTCAACACACAAAGAATGTGAGTTGCATCAAGGGTGCGGCTAACGGGGTTTCTTCAGATTCAGCCATCTCTTGCTGTTTGCATCCAAAGCCAACACGGATAGGAATGATAAGAGATTGCAACACGGTGATTCTCCTAAACAACTGCAGCTACCAGCCCTTATTTGGGCTAGCAAATATAAAAGAAGTCAGCCTTCCCTTATATCCACTCCTTATTTTGTATTATGGAGGTATCTCTGCCTTAACACACTTTTCTACAGCAATTTCTAAATGTTACTCAAATTAAAACAAAGACATAGAGAGGCTGGCTATACTAGTCAATTCAGTATTTTCAGGACCATTCTCCAGCATGTAAGTGAATGGCCACAGAGCAGCTTGGGTCCACCAAAATGTTAAACTCAGCCTCCAGACCGGTGTGGTTGCATCCAAACTACCTACCAGGAGCAATCCTTGGCCTCTTCTAACTCTCAAACGATGTTTGGGAAAATACTAGCCAGCCTAGCCTGGGACTGTTTGTGTAAATGAATAGCGCAGATGATCTAGCAGAACACTCCCTGCATAATTGACTGATATGAACATGGTCATAGCTATTTCCCAATATTTCAAAGTCAGCAGTTCTGTTTCTTACTCATCTCAGCATGCACATATTCAATACCTGGAGTATCTCAGTAGGCAAATTTTCCTTTCTAGCCAAAAAAAAGCAAAGATGATCATCAGTTCTTTTCCCCCAGCCCTGTAAGACAGTAAGTACCCTAACGATTATAGACACTTCATTGCTTGTGACTCCAGAGATATGCCATTGAAATCATTATCTTTGCATTTGCCACATGAAAACTTGGCCCAGTAGCAAAGCTGTCACTGAAGAGAATGGGAAAGGGATTTTTCTGTCATGTACATTGAGGTTGTGTCTCCAAAGCATTTTAACCACAGAGGAGATGGTCATTTTTATTTAAAGCAAAATAAGTCATAATGCTTAAAAAAAATTCTGTCACATTTTATTTAGCAGTGCATAGCTAAATAATAAAGACATATGTGGCAAATGCTGGGCAATTCAATATGATTAATCTAACCTATATCCCAGAGATATTGCAACTGTGCTGAAACAAATCCTATAGGACATGGCCAGGCAGCCAGCTGCCTTTTTCCCTTTATCATACCTTTAACTTCCGAAATCCTTCTCAAGTAGATGTTTTCTGCAGCGTTTTGGAGACCATCACCAAATATGACCGAGCAGAAGAACAGGTTCTGGAGTCCAGAGAGGTTGCACAGTGCCTGACTTCCCAGCAAGGGCATCTTTATTTTCTAATGAGGGGGAGCTAATGTAAATGCCCCTGAGGATGGCCTTACGGCAATTTGGTCGGTGGAGCAATGTGCAGTATTTAAAACTAAGATTTGGGCAAGTAATGTGGTGCTGGAGGATTTGATCTGTAAAGCAAAACAGCTGGTACAGAGGAGCAAAACAGCTGGTACAGAAGTCCCGACATCCTCACTGCATATGTTTCTGGGTGTTTTAGTTCAGACTGCCTCTCGTGTGATCCTGTGGACTGAATGTCCATTTCTGGTTGGCGTATGCTACGTGTGCCCCTAGAGCACATCTTTCAGTTTAGCTTCATCTGGAAGAAATGGAGCTTGTGCACCCCAAGACCATGTCACGAAGGGAATCACCTTCAAAAGCACACTCCCAATGCATACCAAAATGCTTCTACAAATGGGATTTGGTTACACTCTTCCTTATTTCCCTTTCTCTTGTTTTCTCTTTGCCAGTACCTTTGACTGCAACCTGCTATTTCTAGAAAAAAAAGAAACAACAATGAAATATTTGACTTCCTACAGAAGTTTTAATCTTTAGAAGGCAAGATGAGACCTGGATCCCAACTTCAGTTTTTGAGGTTTCCAGACTGGGCTGACCCCAAACCCAGAATATACACAAACCCAGTCTTTCACAGGTTACCTAGAAAACTGCTTGATATGAAAATGGCAGTGGGATGAGAATGCCGAGCACTCCCTATTACCCAGCGATACTGTGAGATAAGCTAGACGAAGTAAAACCCTGGATAATATAAAACATACATAATATCTGTAATGAAAAGAATGGGCTGAAAACATCTGCCTTGGGAAAAAAACAGGCAGCTCTGCAGAGCCAGTCCACTGGTACACGTCAGCAGGCAAGGCAGGAGCCAGGGCGGGCCACTGCATCCTCAGGAATCAGGTACTGCTACTGGATTGAGGGAAAGTTAGTTAATCCACAAACCAGATAATCAAGGGCTGACATCATGTCTGCCAGCTGCTGTCAAAACATGGCTACAAAGAGGGGGTGAGAGGGGTCACCTGAATGCCCTGAGCTTTTTCTTCCTTCCTATTTATAACGTGGTCCCCAGCACACCTCAGGATATCTGTTTGATCTCAACTCCCCGGTATTTACTTCTTGAGCTCCCAGCAGCTTTGATGGCAGTACTCCCTTTCTGATGAGCAATTCTCTAAGCATTTCAGTAAACCTTCCAGAGGTAATTAAGATATAGCTGTCTCCTCAGCTTCCTCTCCTCCAAATTCAGGTTCAGACCTTAAAATCCCCATGTGACTTGCCGCCGAGAGGATGCGAACCTCTAATCAATTCCTTGTGTACGCTCCAGCCTCCATCAGACCCCCCAGCTACCGGTGTATGATATCCTGCACCGCTGGTAAGGAACACAATATCCTGGTATAACAGAAAGCATAAACTAGCCCAGGGACATACAAGGACCTGTCTGCTGCCATTTTTTTTTCTGAAATGGGTCAGATTGGGTAGGCTACTTCACATTCTCCATCACCCCATCTTCATAAGGATCTCCCCGACTACAAGCTCCTCATCATTTGTTTTTATGCATTACTTCCTTTCCCAGCCACTTCTGCAGAACTAGAGACCCAATTCATTTAAAAAATGAGACCCAGCACAAGAGCATTAACTTCTCCAGACCTGCTTCCTTCCTGACCTCAC
The DNA here is from genome assembly GCA_013401315.1 of Balaeniceps rex. NCBI lineage: Eukaryota > Metazoa > Chordata > Aves > Pelecaniformes > Balaenicipitidae > Balaeniceps > Balaeniceps rex. The sequence goes on from VYZW01005127.1 coordinate 133,702, forward strand.
TGCTTATTTGACTGTAAAAGAACTGATGCTGCAGTTTTCAGAGAGGCAAGCGAGGACCACAATTTCTATTCCCAGCCTGTGGGAGTGGGAAAGTGACTTTGGCATAAATACATGCAATTTGATACTTTAAATATATTTTAAACCAGCTCCTTTTCCTTTAAAACTAATTTCCTCTGAAGACAGAAATTCATCATCAATGACTCAAGCTTCCTCAAGGTTTTATCAATTTAAACTTCAATAAACTTCTTCCTTTGTGTATTCATGCTACATTGCCTAGCCCTCGCTCAGCCAGCGAGCGCTTGATCATGCAAACTGATACTTTGGCTTTTCTGGTTTATTTTGGTGAGCGAGTGCTTTTTCACTATGCGCCTTGCCTAATCTATTAATTTGAGATGAGGGTCTTGTGGGAATTGCAGACAAGTCTGCAAATGGATGAGCAGTTTAAAATCTTGCCTGTTTTCTATATGGTCACAGCAGAAGGAAAACAAATGTCTGGGCCTCTCAGCAGAGGAACTACTGGAGACTGGTTTCCTACAGATGATTTTGCTTTCTCCCTTTGTTGCTTGCCATCTGCAATACCCTCTTGTTCCTTCCAAATCCAGCTGGATTAGAGGCAGCCGATACGGAGATGTGTGCATGTTAATTGGCCACGTGGGCTGATGGCAACAGAACAGATAGTTGCTGAGGCTGCAACCTCTCATCTCTACCTACCGCCACGTTTCACAAGGCTTGTGAAGTCCTCCCTTTTCCATGGAATTTGGTTCAAATTAGTTAACAGGGATGGGGACTGATAGGTGAAGCGATTGCACAAATCTTGTTTCCAGGCTAAAAAATAGGGAGCTGGCAAGAAACTGCGATTGCCTGACTTGAAACAGTTGAAATGTGCCCTTGATGTCCTTGCTAGCGCCTCAGGAATAATGACAGGTTTGGAGAGTGCAACTCCATGACCTTATTTGAATTGGAGCACACTGCAGTATGTCTGAACACTCTCTCGAGGCTTTTTTTTTTAAGTTTAAAGAGACTGTATCAGGACATCAGTGTGGTCCAAGGTTACCGAAGTTGTTATTGCTAATGGGAGAGGCATATGCGCTTCACGATCCTGATGTTTGTCATTCACAGATCTGCTCCTGACCTTTGTTTTTATCTCTGCATCTCACCCCTGAAGCTAACATAAAGCGCAACAGAAGCCAGACCTACTTGAACAAACCCACACAGAAGTCAGAGGGCTTCCCTGCAGAGTCGGCTGCCGGCTCACATGGACTTCCCTCAGGAAAGGAAATCAAGGAGGGAACGTTTCATTTGCAGTTTCTCAAGAACCAGAAGATTGACCATACGTGAACACCAGGCTTATTCGAGCAAAGAGAAGATGGCAAAGGGAAAATAAGAATTATGATGAAAATTCTCAAAAACACGTGAGAGCTTGTCACTGCCTTTCTGGGAGACCCGTGCATCTCACAAGTGCAAAAAGGAAAAAAATCTTTCCTGAAGGAGGTAAATTTCTCCGTGTGGCCGAAAAATTAGATGCTGAAGTAGGAGCCAGGGCTTCATAAGCTGTAAGTCTGTCTGAGCCCAAACTCCCCTCTGTAAAATGGGGATAACAAGTAGCACAAATAGCTAAATACATTTTAAGAATAACAACTTAATAACTACATGGTGTTTTACAGCCAGGGCAGGCTTTAGGAATGCTAAATATTCTTAAAATCTTGACCTTTCACCGTGATTTTGGTTCGGTATATCCGAGAGGGTGTTTGCTGTTTGAGGGAACAGCTGCACTCTCACTTCTTAAGCGAAGCTTCATCCCTGAAATAGAAAGATGGCAAAGTCGATGAGATACAGCAGGGGCATTGCTGCTCTGTTCACTCCTAATTACTGGTGTGGTGATGAGTGCTGTATAAATCAAGCCAGTCCAGTAAAGAGATCTTACCACAGGCTGGTTAACCACTACACTAATAGGAACATCTGACACTTCATTTTCTAGGAGGGATTAAAACCAGGGTAAAAGCTTGGGGGAGGCCCTTCCTTCGTATGCATGGGGTGGGTGGGGGGAACGGAGGCTGAGAGCAGCAAACTCCATGGTTTCAGTTGGTATAGATGCTCCAACCCTCCTCTGTAGCCTGTGGTGTGGAGCCCACTTACGCTTACTCAGAGCCCAATGTGAAAGAGGGCAAGGAACTCGGATGGGTTTTGCTACATAATGGTTGTGTATGTGCCTATAGGCAGGTCCAACGCAGACAAATAATTCACTGCCATTGGTAATCAGAGTGGAATGATGTATTTGCTCTCTTTCCATTAAAAAAAACCAAAACAACAAACCCAGCCTGAGCATTTTTAATAGCAGCATTTCTCTAGGAAAGGCATTTGTTTACTTTAGCGCCTGTAAAATTTGTCAGGACACAGTCTGGGAAATAGAAAGCCTCGTCTTATTCACAGAACAAGTATAACAAGTCCTGCAAGCTCTCTTCCAACGTTTCACCAATATGCCTCTACTCAAAGCCAGCAGATTAGACTTCATATTCAACACAGCGCAGATCTTTTCTTTAAGAATTAAATACTTCAATGTCTTCATAAGTCTGAGTCTAACACAGACGACTACCTCCCACCCAAATAGCAATGGCATTGCTACAGGCACAAGTTTTGTTGGGGACAGAGCCAGGACATTGGGAAACTTGTGCTGCTGACACTTGCCTGAGAAGAGCAGAGGTTACCGGTCATCTCCTGCAGGCCCCGTAGCCCACACTCAACAACAACATTATTTTACCAAAACCGCATTTTTCCCCTCAGTGCTCAGCTTTGCTGTGGAGCTCATCACCGCAGGATATTGTAATGTATGTGAGCAATTCATGAAAGAGTTCAAGTTCATTGAGGGCTGTTAAATACAGAGACAAAAGTGCAGTCGCTCTCAGGAAAGGTCTAACACCGCGGCAGCCATTGGGGTCAGGTGGGATGGGGAAGGAGAGGTATCATGGAAGCACTGATTTTTGTTTGACACAGTATAGCTGCTCTCCTGTTGCACTGAATTAATACTGGCAAGCAAAAGCGGAAGTCCTTGGGCGCTGCTCCCCAGATCTTCAGGCGTTTACATACACAGAAGAGCTCTCCTCCTTCCTCTGGGGAGGGAACAGCCCTCATACGCCACCACCAGAGCTAGTTTTGAACAGCAGAGAGGGATTTTCCCCGCTGTCAGCTCAGGAGCTGCTCTCTCCCTGAGCTGATGGAGTGGGACACACGCTCTGCCCAGCTACACAAAATATTTGTGGAGTGACGGGGGTCTAGGGACTGCCAGATCTCTGAGATATCCATTAGAGGTGGGCGATAATTTGGGTTGAGTCCCCCTGATTCAGCTCCGATACCAGGCTGCCACCTACTTGTTTCTGGCTGTTAGCTGCATAAATCACTCCAACGTGACACAAACCTACCCAGGATCTGTATGTGTGGGACTGGATTGACCCAGAGGTACGGGAGGGGAAGAGACAATATTTATCCCTAATGTTACGGGGAAAGGCTCTAAAGCTTGACCCCATGTTAAGTTACGCTTCATTTTGCTAGGAGCTTCCCTGATCTCCAAGACATTACTCATGGAGGAGGGACCTACTCACCATGAGTAAAGGCTTTGGAATCTGGCCTTTAATGTGGAGCACTATCTTAGCAATACTGAATATGTAAATCTCTGCTTCAATGTACAATGTATGCATGACATTAGGAAAAAAACACTGCATAACAATGAGCAAGAGCAAAATAAGGAAAGCCATGTGGAGCACTTCAGTCTATATTCAAGCCCAAGTTAACACAGCCCTGTTGATTTACAGGCTGTAGGACAAGCTCTTGATCTATTTTCCAACAAATTGCAGGAACAAGATGCTGACAAGTTATTTAAGGAATGTGTTCCTCTAGGAGCTTATCAAACCTGTCCATATGTCCATCCACATGGAGATTTTGAACAGCACTAAGAAAAGAGACTGGCCTCCATAAGCGCACGTACAGCTTCCACAGATCCTAGCAGAGTCTCACAAAAGACAAGGATACTCAGGACCATTAACACTTGTTGCCTGATCTTCCTTCATCCCAGGCAGCAGATTCCCCAAAATAACTTACCATGATAGAGAAAGAAAGGCAACAGCATTTTATCTGTGAAGACTTCTGGACACGTATTTTTTCCCATAGAAAAGCAGAGCATATAGCAAGACAGAAAGCATATTTTCTGCTCTGCACTGTTGGGTATGCCCAGTGGTCCAACCTGTCTGCTGGTACCACTACAGAAGAAGAGATCAAACTCATCAGGTTATAGCCTCATGAATTATGTTTGTAACTGATTTTGGGGGGGAGGCAGAGAGGGAAGTAGAAGGAATTGAGTATGTTTCAAGCTTGTCTGTCCTTCTCACATAAAAAAGAGTGGGGGAAAAAAAATCTTCTTTCTTAGTTATTTTTGGTGTAACAGAACTGTGTTCAATGACTACACAGCCTCAAGGTAGGTAAGCGTTGAAATTAACTCATGTAATATATCACAAAAATACACTTACGTTCTTTGCTTTAATTTCATATATTGCTCGCAGTTCATAATCTACAGTGAGAATGTGATTAAGAGACCTGAGAAACAAATGTAAAAAATCATGCTATTTTAGTGAGCAAATTCTGCAGTCTACACCATATTATCTCACTAACTCCACTTGAAACGAAACAACATCCAGTCTGAATATCTGCTCAGTTCCTGTCCTACACAGAGATGTCAACAAGAGGGCACAAGCTGATTTTTCTGACATGAATCAAGTCTGGTAGAAACTATTACTTCTTAAGTTTCAGCAGTGGGTTGGCCCAATAGATGATATAAAATAAAGACTATCCCTGCCCTAAGGGGCTTGCAGTCTAAAAAAAGACCAAAGGAAAGTATTCGTCTCTTATGAAGTGATTCTTGGTTGGTTCTCTGAGTTTATAGTCTACTTTGGAGGTGGGCAAATTCATCAGGTAAATTTTAGCTTTCTGTGAGAAGTGCAGAACAGGCCATACTAATACTGCATGCTGTTTCAATTTTTCCACAAATTGTGTTTTGTTTAAAAAAAATCCAAAATATTCTTTCCAGTCTGTTCAGACATTTTGAAGTGGAAATGCTTTAATTTATTGGTTAAGAATGATTTTTATTTCTAGACTTCCTTTAATATTTTTCCTAAAGAAAACATCTTATGGACAAAATGTGTCACTCCCAGAAGTGATTCTTCCTACATTTTTGTTCTATTGAAAAATTCTGGGGGAAAAAACTATTTTGAAGGAAAAAATTCAAAACCTGAAAGTTGCCAAACAACCAAACAACCTGCTCTTCAGTAAGCTCTGCCATACTAACCAAAACTAATAATTTCAAGAAAGAGTGATCTTTGCAAACAAACCTGCAGCAAAGCAGAGGGCTGGACTAATTGCCAGATTGGATCATCTGCAGGACTCTGATTTAGCATTCCAGGTCGTAATTGGGTCCATGACCACCTGCTTTGGTCACTGGAAATGAATGCAGCTGGACTCGGCAGGTCACTATGTCAAACACTTGCTAAAGGATGCACGCGAGCGCTCTTGTTAGCTGTTATTTGCCATTCAGTCAGCGTAAATTGTTGCTGAAGTTTTGTTGTCGGTAGCAGCAGTAGTGGCAAAGGTCCTTAGGTAAAGAAATACAATTTCCTCTCTCCATTGCCATGGGGCTTTCTGAACACAACAGCATGAACGCCTGTTAGACAATCTACAATTCATAATGCTTCCTAAACAGAAGAGGCACAAAAAGTAACGTGGCTTAGTGGGGACTGCAGGCTTGGTGTCAGAAACTCAGTGTCCCGGTCACGTCTCTGCCAATGACTTGCTCTGTATCCCTCAGCGAAGGGCATAACCTCTGACACTGTGCTTCACTTTCCTTTAGATAATGATATCTACCCTCACTTTATAAAATATTTTAAAATACCCATGTAAGATAGGTTGGATCATTACAGGGCAAGCACACAAACAAATATATACACACCCAGACAAGCCATAGTGATACACAAAATGCAGACACTCCCATGCACAGAAATGTACTGATGACCTTAGGCTAATGACTGAAGTCTGGGTGGTACTGCCGGTATTTGCAGAGCGCACACTCGAATAGCTGTGCAGGTCTGCGCAGGCAGCCAGCGAGCCCTTTTGCATGATGTTGGCTAGCATGGATGTTCCCGGGCACGCTGAGCTGTTTGGGGTGGCTTTGGGGTAGCTGGCAGCTGCCGGGATGCTGCTGGGCGTGCAGAGCTGCTAGTTCTTCTCTAGTGTCAGAGGGGAGGGTTTGTAGACACAGCAGAGAAAAAGGGAAAATAGTTCCCACTTTCTAGAGAGCTGGGATTTTTATTTACTTATTTATCACAGCTGCTATCTCCTTTAAAGCCCTTATGTAATTAGCAGAGGCCTTGCTAGACTAAATGCAGTGCAGCTGGTGGCCAGGTTCCAGAAGCGTGTCTTGTTCAACACTTTCCACAGCGGCGAATGGCCTGACTTCTTCCAAGTAGTTTTAAATTGCTATGTTTGGAAACGCAGAAATGAAAAGCCTTGGGAGGAGAAAGGAAACACAAGGAAAACCAGTTGTGGAGAATATCGATTTCCCCGATTTTAAGCGCAATTTTAGAAGCAATCTGAAAATAGTTCATTCCAGATGGGCCCACGCTTCATAATTTTTGCACTTCCAGAGTCCGATAACAGGATATCAGGTTATTAATGTTATTTTATCAGAAACAAATCTCACAGGCATATCTTGAGTACATGGCACTGCAGCTAGCTCTGCTGAGAGCTTTACCTAAGCAATAACCCCTTTGCTGTCTGACAGACACCTCACAGCTTCAAGTCTTACAGCAGCTCCTGTGCGGTACAGAACTGAGTCTTGCTTCATGTATTGCTTGCTAGATACTTGTGCAGTTAAACTGTTCTTCTTTAAAAGAAATAGCTCTAGTGATACTCCTGCTCTCTATGAACTGAGCCCTTCCTCCAAACTTCAGGCAGGGTTCCTGTCCAATCTGATGCAGGTTGTCTCAAATTGTCCTTGCCAAGGCAATTAAGACAGACTGAACAGCACTGGTCAAATTACTGCATCTGCAGCGTTCTGGTTAGAGTCGTAAGCTGAGTGTTACTCCATCCCAGAAGGGAGAGGCTTACGATACTTTGCTCCCCTGGTCCATACTTTTGCCCAGGTACGAGTTCAGTCACACGTGAAAGTGCTGTTTGTGAACAGAAACAGTATTGTGTAACTTTGTACCTATCCCACCTCATAAGCAGGGCTCAAGTTCAGAAGTTATTCAGAAGCTGTTTACAGCAGTCCTGTAAAAACAAAACAAAACCAAAACCAAAGCACCCAAACAATGATCGATGCCTGAACCCAAGCACCTCAGCATGCTTTTGGCTACTCCATAACCAGACAAATCAGTCTAATTTCTCATTGTGTGTATTCAAAGAGGAAGCTACCCTGCAAGCTACCAGGTTGCGTTTGACCCTGAATAAAAATGCTGCTTTATCAGGTAATGCAATCCTAAGCAGACTTATAGGAGACTTAAAGTTTATTTCATATGCAGGCAAATAACTTTACCACCGTCTGACTTGCTTTATTGCTTTGTCTTTCAACACGTTAGACATTACGGGATCTTCCTAAGTTTCTCCTCCAGCAGCACCTCCCTCCCTGCTACTACTAACCCTTAAGGCACCGCTTCTAGTTTGGTGTCTGCTAGTTACCAAAAGTAAAAGGTCCTTTTAACCTGGTTTCTGAGAAGAAACAGAGAGTTGTTAGGTGCCCTCAGAGAGATAGAAATGTTCTGTAATGAAAAAGATTTCCACTGAATTTCTCAGTCTTCAAACACCAAAAACTAGAATAATTAAATAGATTTAACTCTTACAGGATTTCTACATGTTTCTTTAATAAAACAGAAATTTATAGGAAATTAGTTCATCTGTCCTTGGAACTATTCCTTTTCCTATACTCAAGATAGTAATGAATTTTACAGATTTGTCAGAATTACTCAACAAATGTTTGTAATAGTTAAGAAACGTTCCATTTCCAAAAGCTCTTTGAAGCAAAGGCTCCTCTACATTTTTTGATGCTTGGCACTCTGTATTTGGCCAGTGTGACTCAGCACGGGAACGTGGTTTCTATTGCCTGGATGGATGACTCAATCTGTACATACGAGAACAGTGCCTGAAGAGAGCACATCATGTCGCAGGTAGGAAAAGATAAGGAAAGGAGAATCCTCTAAGAGTTAAGTCTGCTTCAGAAATATTAAACATGTGCTGGGAATATTATTGACTTTTTCTATATAGAAATATAAGCGGTCTGTGATTTTAAGAAAAAAAAATATCAAATTCACCAACAGTTCTTATAGTCACACCTTCTTGGCACAAAATAATTTCCTGGTTCTTTTGTAAATGCATTTAATTAATGGATTAGTATTTGTATCTGGAGAAACAAAGCTCCCGTCAAAAATTCCTGTGCAAAGATGTGATAACTAGTTGAGTTGCTTAATGCACTTTAAGAAGAAATCAGACAGTGAACATGGTCCAAGGAACACAAGTAGTCAATTCGCATGCACTAACTCATGAGAAGTCAAGTGAGATGGACTTAGCAAACATGCTTGCCAAAACCAAACCAAACATTCCCAAATAACATCAGATCCAATACTAAGCCCACAAACTCCAAGAGATGGGATGACTGCAGGAGAGCACAAGCATCTGCAGCGGGCTGGCCCTCTGCGTACAGAGGCTTTCCCTGCTAAGCATCTCGACAGAGAACTCGGCTCGCTCTTAAACAGCTCACACGAGAGTTACTGCCTTTATGAAACACACAAGAAAGCTTTACCATTCCCTAGTCTCTCACTCCAGGAGGAATAGACATTTACGGAAGCATGGCTTTAAGTCTGTAGAAATGCTTGACCAACATCTGCAGTATTTTAATACTTCAGCAATAAGGTTTTATAGATGCTGGAAAATGCAGACACACACACAAAAAGGATTAAAGCTAGTACTTTTCAGTCCAATGTGACTATTATTAGGACTTCTGCATTTTACTCTGTTCACTGCCTAGGTTGTTATAACCTCCTAGGTATTGGCTAGAGACCAGGGAAAAAGCAATCTGAAGAAGGAAACCAACAGAAGTTGGGCTGCCTTGTAGCCAAAGCCCATCTCTTATGGAAAACGTGCAGTAGCCTGCAGTACACCTTGACCACAGCACTCGGTCACTCCAGGCAAAAGGGCCCAATGGCTAAAGAATATGGCTAGCAGGCAAAACGTGGGCAACCGAGAACCAGCCACCCTGCGTTCTTACTGTGGGCAAAACATCGTGGCCCACGTTTGCCAAAGTGTATGGGTGCCATGGGGTTCTAATTGCCTATATGAAATTGGCCTCTTGCCTTCCAGAGCAAAATATACCCATCTGTAGAGCCAGTCGTTAATTCTTACCTCACAAGGGTTTGGTGAAATTTTAAGCATGCTCCTTGAGACCTTTACCTGAAAAGTGCTCCCAGTGAATCATTATAGTTCATTACCAGGCCTGAATTTTTAAATAGCAAAAAAGAAGCCTCAGCCACTTGATTAAAAGGTGATTGCATACCAGCACAGGCCAATAATTTGCTTCCTAGAAGCCAAGCCATACGAATTAGGAATAAAGAACGCTTACGGCTCTTGCGCAGGACTTGCCGATAGCCGTGCTCACCCCATTGAGGAAATTTATTCCTTAGCTGGCTTCTTGCTGAAAAGGTTGTGGTGAGGCAGACACATCTGTTGAGTGTTGGTGGTCTTGCTCTGAACTGCACAGCTCTGGGATGACAGAGATACTTGCCAGGTTGAGAAAGGACAGCAGGCAAATGAGGTGCCCAGTTGTTTTGGGGCCTGAACCAGAGCCCGTGACACCCAAGAGAGTCTTTATTCTCTCAAATCATGGCAGGATTTGAATGCTGCAGAAGCACCTGTCAGTTGTATGGGTATTCAAAAAACGTCATTCAAATGGTACAAACTGCTAAAATTCCAAGTTCAATCCAAAACTACAGTTCAGCTGAGATAAGTGACTCTCAGAGGGTACAAATTATGCCTTGATTTAAGATGGTCTGTTTGCCGAGTCTGTAACATATGAAGACAGGATTCTCCTAATAAGCTTTTGCAGGCTGGCTATGCTGAGTTTCCTTTAAGGAGTTTTGACCTCTAGAGCATCCCCTAACTTCTCTCTCCTTGGTTGCACAGTCTCCGATTGTTTTCTATACCTCCTTATATTTATTGCAACCTGGAAGTGTTTCAGAGGTGTTTAGTACTACAGGGTCCTGAAGCTCATCTGTGATGATGCTCTTACCTGATAAGGGAATTATGATGCTCTCATCTGATAAGGGAATTATTTGATTTCTATCTTGCTGTCTGGCATCCTTTTGTGAAGCCTGCCTGATTCTGATGCATGTTATCAAGGTTGTGCTTTTGCTATTCATTGGACTCTTCGCATTTCACTTAGTCCATGTTTATAAATAGTAGTTTGGACAACACTTGTTCTAGCATGAAACCTATGATATTTGGTATCTTTCTTAAATTCTCTACCTTGGTTTAACAGAGAATTCCAATCCACATATTTTTAAAGAAAATGCCATGCTTATCAGTGCTGCAGGAAAACTTTAAAAATTGGTATTGAAATGACTGGCAAATAAATAAATAAGAGAGAAGTAAACCCCTTTTCCCTCCACATAAAAAACCTAAAAAGCCTGAAAAGCTGATCTGTAGATGCACCACCAAAAAGCAAAGAAGCAGAGACCATATTTATTAAGATGACATGATTCCTAAAACCAATCACACTATTTCTGTGTGACAGAGTTTTGAATGTCTGTGGCTTGCAATATCAGATACAGATTTATCTGTACAGATACAGGGAGAAGTGGGAAGGAGGGAATGGGACTGTGGTCCCTTACCCCTGGGACCTGGGGATGCTCCCTGTCATCTTCCACACAAAGGCTTCTTCAACTCCTGCATAAAGTTCAATTAAGTTGTGGGACAACTACAAGGAACATGTTGTAGGAGATGCCCCTGTGCTCTTTCTTTCTCTACTTCTCTGTGAAGGCCGGGTTTGGACAGGGCTGAGTGCAGGGCATGCCAAGAAAGGTTCCCTGAGGAATATTGCTGGATCATCGCTCGGTTCCAGCAGTCCCAAGCAGGGAGTCAGATTGCCATGCACAGTTCAAAGCAGCTTTTATACAAGAACAATTACAATCTGTGGCCAGTTAGCTTTTGAAACTTCTTCCACAGTATAGCAAAACTTTTTCTATCAGCAATTATTTGTACTGAACTTATCTTCGAGAGATGCAGCTCTCTTCTCTGTTAGGCATCTTTCTACTTGCTGCATTAGAGAATGCCACCAGAATAAATACTGTTTATAAGCCTGTGGAGTTTATGATATGGTTGGGAGCCAAGAAAAAATGCTTTGCCTGTGCCTTGCAAACTCTGTGGTAGCATAAAGCTGAAAACAGACATCAAAACATTAACTGAGAGAATGCAAAACAGACTTAACAATATTTTGCACTTACCAGAGGCTTACTCAAGTTTGGAGAGGTAAATATATTCATAGCTGCTTTCAGAAATATCTACAATGAACTCAGCTGTGCACAAGTACTTAGTGCTTTCGATACTTAAATTTCAAAGGAAATGGCTCCATAGATATAATTCAGAAGTAAACGCTGCCATCCTTGCTTTTATGAATTATTATTTTACTCTCTACCAAATATTGTACAAGTCACCATGAATTTAAGTAGCTGATTCTTGCTGTCTACAACTTAACCTCAGTCATTTACAATTACAGCAGGCAGGATTGCAGATTTCAGCTGACACCTAACCTAATTCCTACAACATCGAAGCCTATCAAATGCTGGGGAGGAATTCTCTGCGGAGCAACTCACCCAAAAATAGCCTTGGCATGAGGCAAAAATTGAGCATTGGGAACAGCATCTTACCCTAATCTCACATCCACACAACAGCTCTGGAGCAGCGGGAAATTCTGTAACCACGTTGTGACCACTATGACAGCGTATAGATTAGAGGAGCAGCCGCAGCATCTTGTTCCATGTGAAACAAGGAGCAGAGCCAAACGTAGCCTATAATCATCTGTAAGGGGATGCTTAGGACAAATGACTTGGCCATGGCTAGGTGGTTGTGTTTTGGACATTTGAAATGGATTCCTTTTCTTTTGAAAGAAAACATTGCAGATGGTCTTGCTGTCCACTATAGCCAGGACAGTACTCCACTAGGTAGGTTTAAAAACGTAATTCCACTACAAATCTTGTCTATGTTGTTCTTTATTTCTGCAAGGAGAATCGAAATGATTCTACTTGCTTTAAGTAACATACCTTAAGTTATAGCCACTGCTCAGTACACCTGTGCATGTATATTGTATTACAAGCACACCCACACTTCAAAAATATGGTAGTAACTTGTGTATATTTTCAAGGTGGGTTTCTTTTGTCCCCTTTTGTTCTGGTGATAATTTTCTCTCTCTGTCTATGTATGGATATGTTCAGATATCCAACTGAACCACCAGTTGTCCAAACAAACTTAACTGACTATCTCGCTATATGAGGAAAATACTGTTTTTCATATAATCCTACTATTTATGCTACTTGTGGCTTAGTTTCCCAAGGCAATGAGGTTAATATAATTGCACACTGTGTGTGCATGTTTATGTGTATGCATAACTTGAGTCAGTCTCCTCCCAGTAACCTCTGATCCTGCTGGTGAACCAGTCCAATGTAACAAAGACATAGCAGCCTCAGATATTTTAAGTTCTTCCAGCTAGGCAAATAGACAAACAGATAGTGAGGAGAAAACCCCCATGAACTCTTCCACTGAGAAGGCTACAGCATGGGTGGCCTGGCTGAGTGCAGAGAGTGAAGTGTCCTGAACTCTCTAGTCCTAGGGAAACAACTGGAGTTTGCATCTAATTAGACAGCAAAGAACACCACTGCAAGACAAAACCATAGCAGACCAGACTCCATCACCTCCACAGCTCTTGGATGAGTTGGGTATCACCTAGATATGGGTTAAGGTTTAGGTTGCCTCTTGAGACATGGCTACTGCCACATTCCTTTTTCAGGGGACACCTAACCCAATTTTTACATCATTGAAGCCTACTGAACATTCAAGGAAAATTCCTTGCAGAGCAACTCACCCCAAAATAACATGTATTAATAAAGCCATGGAGCCCTTCTGTAGGCCCAAGGGCCATCATGCTTTACAAATTAACCTGTGATGGTACATGCCCTTTTCTTTGCTCTTTATTTAAGGTACTCAGTAATTTTCTACCTATATAATGACTGACAATTACAACATGTTCCAAACTGTGGTTGTGGATGGGGAGAAGAGAATAAATATCATTGACCCCTGTCTGCTTTAGCTGCTGATGGCTACTAGTCACTTAGGCCTACGGATAGTTCACGCAGGATACTCAACTCTTCCTTTCACCCTTCTTTGCCCTGCAGTCCAGGGAATTGGCTACTTTATCAAGGCTACAGAAGCCCTGTGCGTAAGGCAGTGTGTTGAAATGCCCTTTTTCCAATTCCCTAATCAGTACGCAGCAGCGTACCTTCTCTTGTGCGGCTTGTGTATGATTCTCTTGTGTATGGAAAGTGTGGCTTTCCATACACTGTTCATTTTCCTCATGTAGATGCCTTGTTCCTATAACAGCATTGCCTCCATACAGCCAACAGGAAGCATCCTGGGCTTTGCAAATCATAGAATATCTCGAGTTGGAAGAGACCCATAAGGATCATTGAGTCCAACTCCCTGTTCCTCACAGGACGACCTAACACTAAACCATACGACTAAGAGCATCATTCAGATCCTCCTTGAACTCTGACAGGCTTGGTGCTGTGACCACTTCCCTGGGGAACCTGTTCCAGTGACCAACCAACCTTTCAGTGAAGAACCTTTTCCGAATGTCCAGTCAGAACTTCCCCTGACACAGCTTCATTCCATTTCATTATGTCCTATTGCTGGTCACCAGAGNACTCAACTCTTCCTTTCACCCTTCTTTGCCCTGCAGTCCAGGGAATTGGCTACTTTATCAAGGCTACAGAAGCCCTGTGCGTAAGGCAGTGTGTTGAAATGCCCTTTTTCCAATTCCCTAATCAGTACGCAGCAGCGTACCTTCTCTTGTGCGGCTTGTGTATGATTCTCTTGTGTATGGAAAGTGTGGCTTTCCATACACTGTTCATTTTCCTCATGTAGATGCCTTGTTCCTATAACAGCATTGCCTCCATACAGCCAACAGGAAGCATCCTGGGCTTTGCAAATCATAGAATATCTCGAGTTGGAAGAGACCCATAAGGATCATTGAGTCCAACTCCCTGTTCCTCACAGGACGACCTAACACTAAACCATACGACTAAGAGCATCATTCAGATCCTCCTTGAACTCTGACAGGCTTGGTGCTGTGACCACTTCCCTGGGGAACCTGTTCCAGTGACCAACCAACCTTTCAGTGAAGAACCTTTTCCGAATGTCCAGTCAGAACTTCCCCTGACACAGCTTCATTCCATTTCATTATGTCCTATTGCTGGTCACCAGAGAGAGGAGATCAGAACCTCCCCCTCCACTGGCCCCCTGGAGGAAGGTGTAGACTGCAACAAGGCCACCCCTCAGCCTTCTCTTCTCCAAGCTGAACAAACCAAGTGACCTCAGCCACTCACTTAACTCTGGTGACACCTACAACCTAGGTGGACCATCATCTTCATCATTGTTTGCTTCCCCTTCCAGAGCCTCATACCTATTTTACAAGGGAAGAGTATAGATTAAATATTGCTTTATGATAAGCACAACTTGCATTTTTTTGAACAAGATACACTAAAATTAGATAACCAAACAGCACACAGGATAATCCCTTACCAAAATTTCAAATGAGTATTCCTGCCAAGATCTATGAGAGTGTCAGAGAACAGCAAGAGCAGGGTTGCTTCATGAGTGAGGATAAGCTAGAAGACAAGGGTGACCCCAGTGCAAGCAGAGCCCTCACCAACTAGGGTGCCATCCCACAGGGCACGAACAGGGTGGGGATAACATGCTCCAGTGACAATCCCCTACAGGGCAAGCTGGTGGATCAGGTCCAGGGGACATTCCAGGGTCCAGTCTCAAGCAGCAGGAGGTCCACCCAGGAGACCAGGTCAGAGACAGAATTGAGTGCAAGCATACCCACAACATAGTTCAGGCAAGAACTAAAGGCCCAGGACTGCGCTTAAATAGGGCTCCTGGGCCCATTAGCAGAGGGTATGGTGGGGGGCCAGGTGAGGCTGGTCTGGGCTATTAAGGTCTATTAGTGCCCTAAGGCCACTGAAAAGAGCTTGAAAATTTGCCCATAGTCAGGTATCAGGACAACATCTATTGCTGCTTGCACAGTTTCCTCTGTCTGTCTGTCCATCTATTCCCCCCAGAAGTAACTTCTGCACAAAACCTTCTCTGGTCCAAGACTAACAGTATGTGATGGAGGAATCACGGTGTGCACCTGTGCCAAGGAAAAGCCACTACCAATACAACAGGTGGAGCCACAGACAGCGACACCAGTTAGGAAAGAATGATTCAAAGGCAATGGATCACCACCCAGCACTAGAAACCACCTGCAGGACAAAGGCAAAACCATAGCTGATAAATGAAATGCTTTTTGGTTTCTGGCCCAGCAAAGCAGGTTCATTGCAAAGAGTACCTGCTAATTGAGCTTTTTAGTTCAAAGACAAGCCAGCCTGCACACCCAGGTTATCTTGCAGTGGAAAGCAGCGTGTGGATGGGAGGAAAAGGGGAGTTGGGGCAGAACACATGGACACTCATGTCTCAGTGTCAGAACCTGTCCATGGCTCCTGCCTACCCCAGGGAGATAGGCAGTGCTCCCAGGACCTGTGGTCCACAAAGAGCCATCTTATTCCATGACAGATAGCACAGCCAGGGTGGAGCAACCGGCAAGAAATAAACCAAATTTGATTGCCAGTATTGCCCCCCAAACCATGGATGCCCAAACACAACATGCCCAGCTACTCCAGTCTCCAAAGTCAACAGGAGGGCAAGAAAATTCTCACGAAAATGAGTTTACATATTGTACTTTGATACCATATCAACACAGAGTGAGGAATGACACCTACTGAATACCTCCCACATCCTAAAACATCACCACAAGATTCTTCTTATGTTTGAATGTTTAATGTTTGAACATTAAAGCTATCACAGGGTAAAGTGGTATTGCTGTGAGGTTAAAAGGCAGAGCAGGAATTAACTTTTTGGCAATATCATGTTCACTTGACCATAAAAGGTCTTTGCTATCTCAGACCTGTGTTTGGCAAAACCATACATCTAAATGGACATCTTTTTTTTTTTCAGAATTACCATCTTTGTTGGAGCTTTGTTGCCATGATAGTTAATGGTACAAAAATATTTGTGTGAATGCAAGCACTGGAAAGGCAGAGAAAAAACTTTGCCATTTAGCCTGTTAGGACATTTCTATAAAGATGCTACACAGAGCAACTGCAGAAGAAATTTACCTTTTTTTCTTGTTATGGTGTGACACAGTGTTGGGTCATGCTGGCTTTGCCTGTAAGCTTATCAACAGTATCTCATCCTTTAGGAATCTCTGCTACAGTTTTGGTTGAAGTACCTTTCTGGACTCTTGAGAAAGAAAAGCAGTTGTATAAGATGACATAATAGTTGAATAATCTTTTCCCTTTAGGCAAAGCGTGAAAGAACATGAAAGCTACCAAACAGGGTGACCAGAAATAACTGGAAATACGAGTCCTGAAGAGTGGTACATGATAGATCCCAATGGTCACTCAAAAACACGCCACCAGTTATTTGCCCCTTCTAAACCTGGGGTTCTTTGGAGATTCACACTCCCCTTTTCTTTACTTTATTCTCTTTGAGACACACACACACTCATTTACACACACAAAGTGCCAGGATCTACACAGATGTGTACCACTGATGGAAATAAATGGCAGTATAGGAGCCCTAGAGATCCAGGATCTTTCCTGTTCTTATTTGAGGACATGTTACTGAACTGACAGATGCTCTCTTCAGGCATTTACCATACATAAGTTGCCCAAAGATGCACACATTATACTCCACTTTGTTGAACATATGTTTCCTCGAGTTGTCTCCACAGAGCTAATTCAGCGTAATGACAGTGGACTGTAAAGACCATTACTTAGGACAATATTAATATACGTTTTGTTTAATGGAGCCTTTTTATCTCACTGTGAAGGAACACATAAGCAAATCATCATTCATTGGGGAAGCTTGAGTAACATTGTAAGCTCTAGGACCCAATTTTGATTAAGAGTCTGAAGTTATCTCTGGGCACATATCCAGTGTTTCTTCAGATCTGCAGCAGCATAGAAAGAGTAGTTTTTCCTGAAGTTACTTTTGTATTCATCTGCTCTTCAGATGTGTATTTAAATACAGAAATTCACATGAACCTAATACCTGAGAAGTGACTTTCTTAATAAAAAACTCTAATAGGAAGTAGGTCAAATGCTGGTGTCATTTACAACTTCATTGATTTCTGTGGGGGTTTAGTGATCTGCCATGGACCAAAATTTGGCTCCAAATTCCCAGAAAGGGTTATGGTTAGGAAATCTGAAACCATGTAACCTTTGTGCAGTCATCAAGTGTATAAGTAATAGAACTGCTGGTGTACACAGTGCTTTCAGACTATGGCACTGAGACTGGCTATCAGCCTTTTCAGAAAACATTGCCTGTTTCCTCTTGAACTGAAATGCAGAAAGATACAAAACCCCCAGAACAGACTGCCTAGGATATGGGGTAGGGTTAGGGTAAGGGGAGTCAAACTCAGGCTTTCCTGAGATAGATTAACAGCATCCTTCCCTATACCCTTACAAGTGATCTTGGTAATTTGGGGGATCAGATGGCTTGTGCCAGTTACCAGACACATTAGGGAGGGGGGCAGAGCATCCTGCAGAAAAAACGTATTGCAGGAGGGAAACAGGCTGGACTTAATGGGAGCAAAGGGGTAGACAGACTGGAGATGGCTGTACGGGGACGTTTGTGCTGTGGAACCACTGCACCACACCTGACTCAAAGGGACCGCAAGAATAGCTCTTGGGAGTAGGACTCCAGGCTGGCTGCTAGTGGCTACCATAACATCAGGAAGGGAAGGTACAAGAAGCTTTTAAGTGGAGAGGATTTGTGGGCCCAGGGAAGAGAGCAAGGGAAGACAAAGGATGAAATCTCACCTCAGGTGCCAGGGTCAGCCATGAGCCTGACAGCTCTCCAGTTTGGAAGTAAACAACTGACAATGTGTGCTTGCGGCCCAGAAAGCCAACCATATCCTGGGCTGCATCAAAAGAAGCGTGGCCAGCAGGTCAAGGGAGGTGGTTCTGCCCCGCTACTCTGCTCTGGTGAGACCCCACCTGGAGTACTGCGTCCAGCTCTGGAGTCCTCAGTACAGGAAAGACATGGAGCTGTTGGAGTGGGTCCAGAGGAGGGCCACAAAAATGTTCAGAGGGTTGGAACACCTCTCCTATGAAGGAAGGGTGAGTGAGTTGGGGTTGCTCAACCTGGAGAAGACAAGGCTCCAGGGAGACCTTGTTGCAGCCTTTCAATACTTAAAGGAGGCTTACAAGAAAGACGGGGACAGACTTTTTAGTAGGGCATGTAGTGGCAGGACCAGTGGTAATGGTTTTAAACTAAGAGAGGGTAGATTCAGACTAGATATAAGGAAGAAATTTTTTACGATGAGAGTGGTGAAACACGGGAACAGATTGCCCAGAGAGGTGGTAGATACCCCATCCCTGGAAACATTCAAGATTAGGCTGGATGGGGCTCTGAGCAACATGATCTAGTTGAAGATGTCCCTGCTCATTGCAGGAGGAGGGTTGGACTAGATGACCTTTAAAGGTCCCTTCCAACCTAAACTACGCTATGATTCTATAAACCAGAAATCCTGTAACAACAGAACACCTGAAAGCCTTGCAGGGGAAGGATTTGGGTTTGACAGGTCTTAAGGAGTCTGCAAAGCTGAATAACTCAAGACTCTCAAAAAAGAAGTGTTTAAGTAGTCTTAATGTCATAAAGTTTGCCTGACTTACGGTGAGACCTGCTACCCCTGGGTCGGCCCACCATGAAATGCTTTAAAGGTGGATAGTCTTCCATGTGTGAAGGGAAAGCTTTCAATATAAGTCTTTAACCTGTCTTGGAGATGTCCTAAAAGAGGTAGCCAGTGCACATACTCAGTGCAGTGAGGTATGAGTACGCTCAGGAATTAGTTCGAACCTTGGTTTGGGAATTGAACCAAGGCACAGAATTGAGAACATCGGACACAAGAGTAGCCTGAACAAGGAGACCACGCACACAAGCATAGCGCATCCTCATGAAGGGACAGACAAAGAACAGAAAATGCTGTGCCTCAAGTGCCTTTGCACCTGGCTGACAGAAGGTGTATCTCCACTCTGAGGTGCAGACAGTGATATATTACCCTGGCTTGTACCATGTTTAAGACACAGTGGCTTGGATAAGGTCTGATAAGGATGCTATAGATATGTTTCCTAAGAAACAATTATAAGAAGGCCCAGGAGCAAACTTGACCAGCAGACCCTTAGTCATGGCTTGTTAAATCATGTCCTTGCTGTTTTGGTCTACTGCAATCAACCGGCCCCAAGGTTTGGGGTAGGGGTCTCTCCCACAAGCCAGTATGAATGAGGCTGCACTAATTTTGATTCCTTTCACTCTGCACTGCACTCCCAAACTATCCCAGCTGGTCTTGTACCCTTAAATATTTTTACATGTCCTCATGCCATTTTTCAGGGCATGAAACAAACGCCCTCAGATGGACTACATGCACCGGTAGAACACAATGCAGTCCTCACATTAGTTCATTCACTCTGAATACAAAAAATGACAGCTTGCAGTCAGAAGGCATTGAATGGCTTACGCTCTGCTGCCTAGGAGTGTGGATGTCTCTCTACATCTGTACCTGCAGGCTTGCCCTTAAACAGGCAGATTTACAAGGCCCTTTGGAAAGAAGACATGCAAAGTTGCATGGAGGTGGTACAAGTCTACATCAGACTCTCCTCTCAGAGGGCAGATGCTCTTCCTGCAACTTTGGAGATTCCTCCCTTATGAAGAGACATCAAAGTTGGCAATTCAGCCCCATGTTTTCTAAAAATAATTTAAAGGAATTATTTCCCAAGTTTTCCTTCTTTTCTACTTTCCTGATGCCCCACATCGAGTACAAGATCTTTGAATAGCAACAAGTCACAGGAGATACTGGCCATTTTCCTGTTCTGAGTGAGGAGAACCATTTCTTTAATGATGGCCACAATAGGACCAGGACTGGTTCTTTCTTTATTTGCCACTGAGTGCAGCACTCAGAACCTATATGTTGTGATGCCTAGTGCATTCCTCTGACAGCTATATCAACTCCCAGTCACGTGGCAAGAGCTTTAAAGAAAGATTGTAGTGTTTGTGTTCGGAATTGCATTGTTATGCACATACTCACAAACGTAAATACATTGCATTGTTTTTGTGATCATGATCAAGTTGTCTATGCAAAGCAGACACCAATCTCACATTCAGGCACTGGGGCAGAACTTCCATCGCAAAAACAGATCAGTCAGGTGTTGCATAGGGTTGCCAGGTTCCCAAAAGGCTGTAGCTCCAACAACTGGCATCTCAAAAACACCCTCTACACGTGTCTGTGTCCACCTTTTGTGCACTGCTGTCTGTATATGTGTTTACACGCACAGAGCATGACCTGTGTAAGCAAGCGCTGTGAAAGGGAACACATCCATTACGTGAGTACATACGTGTAAGTGCAAAGGAAATCTCTCTTCTTATTTATATAGAAAAGTAAGTATCATTAGGGCCACTTATTACCTTTGGACTCTAACTAGTAAAGTACATTTATAAAGTAGCAAAGAGTACCGAAGGAATCTCTACCTGGTGGGATGGAGAGTAAAACATTTTAGACCTTTATATTACTTATGCAAGAAACACTGAAGATGTGCTCCTAAATACATGAATTTGAACACAGGTAAAGAATGATGTTTTATGGACCATTCCTTAATTTCTGTAAAGTTTAAATGAAGATGCCTTTTTTACTTGTTGTCTTTTCTCCTCATATATACATTTTTTGGAATTATTTTACCCGTCAGTGCATAGTTTCCTGTAGCAGAAGCTGACTGATTTGAACACATCTGCTTGCAAACCTTGAAGAGCTGAAAAGCCAGTGATATATATATTTCTTTTTAATTATTAGACCTGACTGAAAATATTCCATTGAGACCTTTTTTTTTTTTCCTTTTTCTTTAGTGGAACAGCTAAGAGCATGTAAACACCCATGAACTTAACTATATGTTTAACCCTTTGCAAAAGAAGAGCCTTAAAATTCCACCTGTGAAAGCATGAGAATGCCATACGCTTCATTTTTATATACATGTATATATACCCACCAGAAGCTTTGGCTCATCCTCTTTACAAACAATTAGTTATTTAAGCCTTTTGATGAAATGATCTGTGAAAGATCAGTGTTCCAGAGTCCCAATGCTTTAATAGAGATTTAATTATATCTTTTGGGTAAGTGCCAAAGTGATGGATGGGGTTATAAAAAAATGACACTCTCTCCAAGTGAAAACACCATCTTTTTGGTACACTAAGCAGCAGCAAATTGGCCAAGTAATAGTTAAGTGGTGTTAAAATAAAGGAAATTATACAAGCAAAACCCCCAAAAGTACTGAGCTTGCATTTGCCTTTGGGAGGACAGTGCAGAGTCCAAATGCTTGAGGAACTGAGGTTTAAAATATAATCAGGTCAGAGGTATTATACTGGGTATTTCTGGTGCAGATCAAAGGGAATTCTAAAGAGCTCAATTAATCCTTCTGTCCCAGCATGATACCTGCCCCCACATAAGCAAAATCCTGTGGGCTGGTGTTCATTATACTAAGGTGGTATCTTTTTAATGGCCAGTTCACAGCCACTGCTGAGCATGGGCAGGAAAGCCCCTGAAACATGGATTATTTTGCATGAAATGGTAGTTAGACATTAGATATTCTCTCCTAAACTATTCCATACTTTGGACAGTTCTTGTTAATATACACACATGCAATTCTCTTTCATATCCCTTTTCTCTCTTGGTATTCAATCCTCTGTGGAGATGGCGTGCAGGTTGTAGGCAGGCAGGCCTAATGAAGATGATAGCCAGTGCAAATATATTCTTACTGAATTTCTGTTGTATAAAAGAATCTGTTTTTCTATGTGAACTCATGAAGATGTCCAGAGATGCCTCCTGTGCATGACCACTTACTTCACTGGGAAGAGGCTGTCATAGGTGCAGCACACCTATGCAAGCAGAAGGCGGGGGAACACAGCAAAGATGACATTCAAACACCTGTGATAAGGTGCGATCCC
Organism: Balaeniceps rex; assembly: GCA_013401315.1. Lineage (NCBI taxonomy): Eukaryota > Metazoa > Chordata > Aves > Pelecaniformes > Balaenicipitidae > Balaeniceps > Balaeniceps rex. The sequence continues at coordinate 156,094 of VYZW01005127.1, forward strand.
TCTCCCAACACCTCCCTCTCACAGCACAAAGTGGACCAGACTCCCCAGTTCTCCCTGCCCGCTGGCAGCAAACACCAACCCAGTGGTGTGCCCTACACCTCCAGCTGCTGCTTCTGGCAGGCCCCCTTGCCTCTGGTCTGGGCAAAGACAACCTCAGGAGGCAGCCGAAGAGGCTTGACACAGCCTTGGATGAATTTTCCTTGTGTTCTTGCAGATATTTTATATCCTGCTTTCCTCTGGAGCAGGCAGAGCACTGCTTAGCTCAATCTCACAACAGGCATCCCGTGCCTCAGACCCTGGGCCCTTCCTCATATTAGCACTGAACATCTCCTCAGTCTTTGAGCACTACGTGTTCTTGTCGTAAGAATCAAAACATTTGAGTTTCTGCTAAATTAACACTTAAAGTAAATAATATATACATACATATTTTCCCTTCTTTCACTGTAGTGCAACTATCAGAACAGAGAAAAAGGTGCCACTATCTCATGGGAACTGTTAGAGCACTGTGAGCCAGAGTTTGGCAATTTCTGACACATAAACTACTCTGTTGCTTCCAAGCCTTAAAACTGTATTAACAAATGCATCAGGGTTTGCATACAATCATTTTCTAGATCCACAGATTTCAGTCTCTTGCAGAAGGTGTACGCTACCAGAAAGCCTGTCCTCGCATCTTTGAGGATGTGCCTCCGCACTTGCTACCACCACAGCTCTCCTAACGTCTAGGGGCAGGGCTGTTCATTGCTGTATTTCAGGAAGGCTTGTTCCCTCTTAAAAAGATGCAAATTAGTTAATCAGCATTGGAAGTTGGACAGCTAGTTATAAACTTCTTTACATACTCTTTGGCTGTCTTGCACTATCCGCATGAGACAGACAGATCTAACTATGATAAGAAAATCTGACCTAAGGCATCAAAGACACCATTGTTGATTGAACTAAGACTGGAGTGTCAAACTGGAGCACCAGAAGAAGTCTGGGGTGGGAGGAAGGCTACAGGAGCTGTGTCCTCAGCTGATGTCATGTCACAGAGCCCAAGAAGAAAGCCTAGTTCACATACAACCCTTTGTGTTGTCACGCTGTAGCTGCCAACTTCAAACTCCAAGGGCTTATTCTAACTGCCTCTCCGTTACTATAGGCTCTGCAAAAGCACACTCTGTAATGGGATCCCTGAAAGAAACTCCAAAGGGAGAAAAATTCCAGCATGTTTTTGCTTGCATTCTCAGACACAGGCAGAGACCAAGCAGGCCATATGGTCTAACTTTGACACCTCTCATCCATCAAACCATTTAGTCTCTCTAGTACTTCATATACAAATCAGAAAAACCACAGGCTGGGCAGACATGAAGCTTCCTGCCCAGGAATGTTTGGGCTGCAGAGGAGTAAATCCCAGCAATGGGCAAGCAAAAGTTAGCACTCGAACAGAAGTCTGAAATGTGGGGCTACACTTGTCATTTGAAGAGTTCAGTGGTTTTAAGTATGTCTGAGAAGAAACAGAGGTATCTCTCAGGTATACCAGTATAACTCCACTGACAGCCCTGGGTTGCGCCAATGTAACCAAGAACAGCCTTCTAATTATACATGCTAAGTAGTGCCACAAAAGGCTTTGCTCGTCCTTACTAAAACTCAGAGAATACCAACTAAAAACCCTGTTTGTTTCCATATGAGATGGGCTTTCTGGGTTGTCATCACATGTGGGACACAATAACAAAACCGCTACTAATTTTGCAATTATAATATTATCATTTTACCTGGAATTTCTTAGAGGACCCCAACTCTCAACTTACTTTCTGGTGGAGGGGAATTACAGTCAGTCCACTCAGGTATATTTTGACGAAGTTCATCAAGACAGAAGCTGCTTTTTTTTGTTGTGTTCCCAACCTAAGGTGTCTCATGAGTGGGCTCTGTGAATTATCATCAAACGCAGGTGGGAATAAGCTCTGATTAATCAGTTTCTACATGCCTTCATTTAATAGTTTGCATGGTATGTTCTAATAATGGGATACCTGAGTTTTTTCAGGAACTGGGAAAATAATATGAAGTCAAAATTAAAACTGAACAACAAAATGCTACCCAGTCATTTTTTGGGACTAGATGACCTCCAGAGGTCTGTTCCAATTTAAATCATTCTGTGTTAATGATTTCTTCCATGAGGTTTGGGTTCTGCCGTGCACATTCAAAAAATACAGAGGAAGAACCAGTGTTTCAGCCTTACTCATGTCTTTTAGCTCCTCACCCAAAAATCTCTATCAAAACTAGCAAGACTGTTGATGGAGTGAAATCCTACTCAAGGTGAGTAAGGGTGCCGCAGAATCCAAAATTTGCTTTATGCTGTTAAAATGCAGTTATGTATATTTGTGCACCACTCCATGCTCTGTGTTTGGAGGTTGGCAAGATGAAAGCAGGGGTGTTATCTTTCAGATATACTCTGTGACTAAACACATCTCCCTGAAGAAGCCAGCCCAGTTTGCCATGAGTTTGTTATGACTCTTAGCCATGACTGCAGACCCATGTCTTTTGGGTTTGATCCAAAACCTGTGGAAATTGATGGAAAAACTTACCCGCTTCCAAAAGTGTTCTGAGAGAGTTTTCTGTTCCTATGTAGTACGAATAATATTTTAAAGTATCACACTTGAGGCAGATAATCATTAGGACACACACTGCTTTTTTTCCCTGTACAAGAAGAATACAATGCTTTGGCATTCATTTAATAAATCATAGCTGGGTTGGGGGAGGTATGAAGGGAAGGACACAAGGAAATAACAGATGGAAGAAGAAGTCAGAAATGAAGAATTTCTTCAGAATTGCTGTTGGAATTTCTTTTTGCATATGAAGACAAATGATCATACCATTTTTGCCCTTGCGCTTCTGCTGAATTCCCTTTAAACCACCACTTACTTCACAAGGGAGAGATGCTCCACAGGAAAAAGCCAGGACCAGCATGAACACAAAAAAGGGTGAGAATGAGCAGGACCAGTTGTTCAGACTCGCAGAGCAAAAAAACCCCAAATAAGACACACGATTAAATATGTGAGAACTGGCTCAGGTCTTTAATAGGTTGTTTGGATTAACATACCCACAAGGAAGAAAAAGACACCATTTGTGTTTCAGTCCAAGTGCTCAACCTTCCTTAGCCCTGCACTGCTTCCTGAGAAAGGATGTCTCCACAGCTACTGTAGATGTGCCAAAGAGCTCAATGTGGAGAACGTTGAGGGAGATCTGCTGACATGGAAAGGCCTGAAAAACAAGAATGAGAGAATGACACAGGGGCCCTGTCCTGCTCTCACAGCCACATGCCCCAAATTTCCTCTGCCCAGCAGCAGAGCACCCGAGGTCAGCCTTTGAGTCAATCAGCCACCAAAACAATTCAATTCAACTGAAATAAAAACAGCAAGCAGGAAGTTGCCCATTTCACCAACCACTTTAAAAAGGGACAGGCCATTAACCCTTTTACTTCAGAGGCATCCTTTCGTCTTGTGTAGTTTTGCCATGACTACGCACACTGCTGCAATCTATTGCTCACCACAGTCGAAACAAATCTGAAATTTTCATGTCATGCAAAAATCCCGACCTATGCTCCCTGAGAAGGCCCTCAACAGGCAGCAGTTGCGCAGCACTGTGGTATGTGAAACTTGGCCATTCAGGCTTTGAAAAATCAATAGATAAATGAACAGTTGGACATGCCCTTGGATCAGCCCTGCACCACAGCTCCCATTGTCCCTCTGCATCAGATAAGGCTGTCCAGGTGTTGCTGAGCAGCCCCAGCGGGCATTGACTGCTCAGGTCCTTGTTGTACAGATCCTAGAAAGAAAGTGAAGCTGTGGATGGTATCTCCCCAACTGCTTTCAGGTCAGCTGAAGAGCAGCATAGGCCTCTACTCAAAAGTTAAGGCTATCTAAGGGAATGCAATTGTAACTCATTATCAAATCTATAATTCTTCAGGAACTACCTATGGTAGCAAACAACATATGGTATCAAAGACTGAAGCATTATGACCATGCACCTTCTAATTCTGCAGTCAGAAATAATTTTTCAGTAAGTATGAGGTGTGCCATTTTTTTTCCTCACAACTTTATGTACAGGAATCCCACACAGGCTTCATTCAGACCTTTTGCACCCTGCAAATTCAGAGATGCTAAAGAAATTTTATGTAAAACTCTGCCCTCCAGCATTTCTTCTACACAGCTCCCAGCTGTGTTGGTGGAAGCCCAGCTCTACAACACCAGAGCCTCTCCACTTACCAGCTACAAGTGGCAGTAAGTCGCTTGTTCGCAGATGTCCCCTTCTCCACTTGGACCTTTTCAGTGGCTGAGCACAACCTTTTCTTCTGGCTCTCTTGCAGTAAGAGATAAGGCTTTTCACCTCCTGAGCAGGGATCCAGAGAGGTTCTGTCCAGCAATTTCAACAGCATATTTTTCATCAGCATAGACTGTTTTTCCCCCTTGTAGAGTTGTTCATCTACCTCTTCCACTTGGATTTCTCTTTTTCTGGATTGTGGTACCTTTTTGAAGATCAGAATCCAAACGGAAATAAATAATCACTGAGCTGCGTTAGCTCAGCACAAAAGATGACTTTGCTCAGAACCAAACCAGTTTTGAGAAGGAAGTTTCTCTGTGTGCATGTTTACGATGCTTTCTGACAGTGCCTACAGAGTCATTAATTATTATCTTCCTTTGTATCAGTAGTCTGCAGAAACAAGCTCTTTAAGGCAGCACTGGTGTTTATCCTGTGTTGTGGACATGAGTGTGATTACATATATTCCTGGAGCACTGTGGCCTGACTTTTTTTCAGAAAAGCAGCCAATGATCTTGGATGTTCCATCTGAGACATCTGACTTCCAGAGGGGAATGTCAGGAATTTCTGAAGAATCAAAACCCCATACCCAGCATACATTTTGAACTGGGCACCCAAAACAAATGGTCACTTGGAAGTAGGCTACTGTTTTCTGAACACTCCCAAATATCTCTGAATACTCTGACAAGGAAGTGATGTGTCCACCAGAAAACTGCCAACTATTTAGAAATGCTAGGCACCAGAGAAGAACATTAATAAAAACCTATTTGATACCCAATTGTAAAGTAAAAAAAAAAAAAGAAGAAAAAAAGAAGTAGAAAGCATGTCAAGGCCAGTATTAGCTCTTAAAACGCCAGTATTAGCTCTTAAAACAGGAAAAATTTCCAACTCACCCAGTTCAGCAGCATGTCCCTGGCAGAGCTGGGGTTAAGAGTGGCCGAGCCAGAGGTACGACACCAGCTCCCAGCAATCAGCCACGCCAGTATTTGCTGCCAAAAATCTCCTCTGGGATCACTATGCCTATATATTTGCTATTCTGCCTAGAAGGCCCCCAGTAAAGGACTGGGCTAGAGCACTAGAAAGGGGAAAAAGGGGATGCATTGCACTGACACCTAGAACAGGACACAATACCTGGGCTCCACCAACTGGTTACGGGCTCTGGGAAGTTTGACCTTTTATTTTAACTCTTGCTGACTCAGGCCTCATACTCACAGTTCGGCACCGGCTGAAAGCAGGCTCTGGACTGTGTGAAAGCTAAAACCGGAGCAGGGGAATTCTTGCCCTTGGCATGAACAGCTACCACAGCAGCTGGCCGAAAATATTATAATACATGGGAATCTGGCAGGTGGCTCAGGGCTGCATAGCTTTTGGGGAAATATTCTGTATTGTCCCAGAAAGCAGGAGACAAGAGAAAACATATTTTGCACATGCTGCAAAGTGATAAATAAAAGATTTAAATAACGTAAAAAATACCATCCATGTTTAATGTTAAAGCCCATAAATTACCGCAAAATCTTCCCATGTCCTGAGAGCAAAGGCAGATAACTCTCAGGGAAGGGATACCATGTACATACCACAAGTTCTCCAGATGGCATAACAGTTCAACAGGAGATCATGCTGCTGTGAATACTAGAGGAGGCACTTAGCGGTCTGTAGGCTCTGGAGCTCTGTTAGCAAGTGCTGTTTTCCGTGCAGAAAATGAGGCAGGACCTGCTGCATGGGCAGGATTACCCCATGCCTTTGCAATGTGGACAACACTGTTTGAAGCCTTGTCAGACTTCTCAGGTAATCCTACTTCTCCAGAACCATTTGGACACTTGCAGGTGTTGATCTAATTGTAGATAATATAACAAGTTGGATTCAAATTCCCTGAGCTGAAGACAGGGCTCCAGTCCATCATAGAAAGGATTCACGTTTTTCTCCCCATCCTGCTACATACTTCTTCCAGAGAACTGTAAATTCCTTTGAAAGAGAAGAGGAGAAATAGTGACAAAAGATTTTGAATATCTGTACAAGCCATCAATTTCTGAAGAATTCTCTCCAGCACAAGTTTTCAGATGTTTTGTGATATTTTGCTGGCAGTGAAGATGTGATGCTCACAATTTACTACAATGATACTCATGAAATCAGCATGATGCCATAATGTTTTGTGCTGGTACCAGCCCCAAGAAAAGCCAGCTTTCTACAGTCCTCATTCTTTTGAGCAGAACATAAAAATACACTGATTTAATTCTGTGAGTTTTTCTTGGCTCAGTAATGGGAATATATAAGTAGTTAGAACAATAAATTTAAACTATATCCTGGAGAAATGGATTCACCAAAAAGATGCATCCTTTAGTTTTTAATTCTTTTTTTTTTTCAAAGCCATCTAGTTAGATTTAGATTAATACTAAATCAAATTCAACAGTAGATCTGTGACCAACCAGTGAACACTTCCTCTACATCGGCATATATACATTTTTACACATGCATTTTTGCAGCTAGTCAGTAACTTCGGAGTTAGCTTTTCTAATTGCCTAGATGATGGCTGCAAAGCTCAGGTCCCATCATAAATGCTTCTGTATGTACATTTATTGGCATGTGAAGGTTAATCTTCAAGATCTTTAGTGAGAGCTTTTTGGACTTATTTTACCCCATTTCTTGTTTCTGAAAAAAGTGGAGCAACCCTTACTCAAAAGGGGGGAAGAAGGGTCAGTTCTCAGTGTAAAGGCACATGCCCATCCTCCTTGGCCATCTTAGGTGCAAGGTGGAGCACATCCAGGCCTGCCACAGTCTCCATTTTTCAATGGTATTTGGATGCCTTGTGCTTCTGAGAGTGCTTGCCTGTCGCAAACTAGGCCCAAGAGGCTCTCACACATCATTTAACACTTCATGTAGGTATGTGCAAGACGCCACATTATGTTCCAGGTTCAAGTACAGGCTCTGATTCTTTTTTTCATTTCCCCCCCTCCTTTTTTCTTTTTCTATAAAAGTTTCTGTAAAACCAATGCTTTTAATATCACTATGTGTTTGGCCACAAAAGTTGCAAACTCATTGAGAACCAAGGAAACGCTGCTTGTGATTTAACTGTTTGCCAACTATTTGCTTTACTGTTTTAATCTTATGCAGCTTTGTAAAATAATTCTATGCAAGTTTGATTTTTTCAGACATTTGATCAGTCCAGCTTGCCTGCTAAAAATGATGCTTGACTCACATCCTGGCAACAGTGTTTATTTGACGTGCGCTGGTGAAGCACTCTAAAAAACTGTACTCAGGCTATTCCAAATTTAGCCTCCTACATCTGTGTGTTTTAGTGTTTGGGTGAGACTGAACTATCAGCGTGTCAGGTGGGTGACACAAGCTGATCAGCGCACCTTTGCTGTTCAATTACAAGCTCGGTCCTGAAGAAGCCTGTAGAGAGAAAATGTCCATGTTCCCCATGCCCTATTTTTAGATCTGTTTACGTTGGGTAGCTTTGTGCTACAAGAAAATCCAAGTTGCTTTAGACCGCGTCTATCCTCAGCCAAACGCCAATTACTTTTGTATTTCTCTCCAAATAAAACTACTTGCCGTAAATCCAAACCTATTAAAAGTGTGCAGCTGTGAAGTTACAACCATTCCTACACTCAGAAATATTAAACCACGGGGCTAAAGTTTTTTAAAGGGAGGCATACCTGAAGACTAACCGGCGAGGGGGGAGGCTGGCCACGTGCTGGGTTTCACATGGGAACACACCAGCAGGATGCTGCAAAGAGGGGAGTTTCTCATTAAAAGTAGCTGTGCTAAGTTGGCTAAATCGGTCTTCCAGCGCACGATGGGCGTCCCGCAACGCGAGCATCTTGCCAAGGAGCGTCCTCCAGGATCATGACAGCTTCAGTGGGAGCGGAGGCGTCAGGCCGAGGCTCCAGCCAAGCCCCAGGCTGGGATTGCATTTTGCTTACTGAAAGTTTCTTGCAGTTTCAGTTCAGTGATGTATTCCTCACTCCTGCTCCCAGACATGGAAAGATCTGGGGTTTGGTTCATCCTTCAAACATGGGAATGAAATCCTCTGCTTCCTGTTTATGAGAAGCGAGCAAACACGTAGCTGCTCAAATGAACAGTGGCTAAATTCACTTTATTGGCATCTCCTCAGTGGCTCCACCACCCCACACAGGTTAACCTGCACAGCTTGTGGTGCTGTGTCCCAGCGCTAATTGGTTTTGCTCATCAGTGGAAGCAGCAAGCACACTGGTGAGGGCAGCAGGAGGGGGCAAGCATCTTCACAATCACCCTTTCACCATTACCATTGCCTAAGCCACCTCAAACGGCTCCTGCGTGGCTGTGCGAGCTGCAATCACACCACGGGTGTGGGGTGCAGACACAGGCTAAGATGACATCTCCTGTCTTACTACGTATGTGGTAAATTAGGCTGTATTTTCACTGAGCAGAGGCTTTCCTGCCCTGTGCTGTGAGGAGAAGGCAGTGTCCCACCCAAGGAGCCCGTCACCTTGCTGATGGTCTCTCTCTTACTGTGGGACGATGCAGATCCTTCAGGAGACCTGACTGTTCCTGTTTGTAGCGTATGCAAAGCTGTGGAGGACAATGGGGCCGCTAAAATTCACTTCTGCTAACTCATTCCTGCCTAAGACGATTTACCTTCAGGGCTCAACATCAATCTGATTTTGGAATGCATCAGATTGTGCCAAAAAACAAGGGATGGAGAAACGGCGGGGAAGCAGCCTGAGGTTTTAAACCAAGGTACCCGCTGCCAGCCCCAGCTCCGTGCACACTCTCCATTTCATATCACACAAGCAGGGTGACACACAAAAGCCTTAATGCATTCAGAATATTTCTTTTCAGGCTGAAAATATAAGTATTTCCAGCCAGCACAGCAAACTCGGGTTTGCCTGCCAAGATTCATTGCATTTTTCTTTAATTACAGCAGCAGCCAATAGGTTTAAATTTGAGAACCAATGAACAGACTCCCTGCCTCTCCTCCCTCTTTGCTGATGGTTTGAATCTTCAAGAAACAGCTTCTTAGTCTTAGTCTGGGGAGCCTTTATGCACACGCTTATCTTCAGCTAATGCATTGCAGTCAACTGGGAGATGCACATTTGCCAAGTTTAAGCACTTGCTGGGGTGGAGGCTGGAATATACTTGGTTCACGACTCTGAAAGCGTGTGATTGCAATGAATTTATCTCGCATCAGAGAGGATTTTTTTTGGAAGGTCTCCTGTTTAAACAACAATCCATTGGTGTTTTTGAGGCTTCTAGATCAAAGCTGCTATAAAAAAATGCAAGTACTTCAGCATTGCACAGATATAACGTTATGTGTTGTATATTGTTTGCAAAGTGTGGGAGCCTTTTGGATGAAAGGCACTCTGCATGTATATAATATCACCATCATCATTATAAATGCATCGAAGCCACAGAAGCCTAAGCTGATTTATTATGGGCACCTGTCCTTATATAATTTTCTGACACTGCCCGCCTGGGTGAACTGATGGGATCTCCACTAAATTGGAGTAGCCTGTCATTTTATTCAGATTGGAATGGATTTTCTTGCCTTGAATTCCTGGCAGAGAGAAAACAATCAAAAAATAATGGCTTGCAGATAATAAAGTTGCATGTTGAGCTAGGCCTAACAGATACACAGCTGTCAACACTTTTCCTGCACACATCTACATTGTTTCAGTATGAGATGAAGAAGGCCAGGGTAAGACACAGAACAGGGGCTGTTCTTGCCATTTGGCCCCCCAAACCACACTTGGGATCCTCCTAATAAAGGAGGCTCTCCTTCATACTTGGCAACAGACAGAGCGATGGGCTGCCTAGCAGAAGGGTAGGCAAATAGTTTGCCTTCCTTCAGATAAGGAACACTGGTTGTGTTCCACCGAAGTGGTATCTAATACGGACTTTTGTATATTTTGGCCTAAACGTGGCACCACATCTCCTGCTCTCCTCTCTGGAGAGTTCTTAATGTCCAAGTGACGCGTTTTGTGGAGATTTCAAGAAAAATAGTGGCATCCTGGCCAGCTTTCCCTCTTCCAGGGTACACGGGAAGCTGTAATTCAATACATAATGGCTTGCCTTGGTTGTCAACAGAGTCACACCGGCCCAGGACAAAGCCCTGCTTGAGCCTTACGGCTCCATCATGCTACTGCGGCCAAGGCACACCAACTCCACAGCCAGCAGAAGACAGGACGGGGGTGTCATTATCACACCGGGCCGACTCCAATTCCCCAGCCTGGATGACCAGGTACCCCTTTCCAGCGGGATGTGCCTGCAGAGACTCGGTTCTCTGGCTCCAGAGCCAACTACTTCAGTTGCTCCCTGTCACCTCCTTTCCCTTACCTGGTTCAGCCTTATATAAAGTCCCTTAAAACATTGTTCTTGCCGTATGAAAAGATATCCAAGGTCTATGCTTAATTCCTTCCTTCCTTGCTGTGTCTGAGTATGTACTGCAAAGCTGAGAGCAGCGGAGTTAGCAGCAGCTGCCTGCAGCTCATCTGTTGGCAAGGCTGGAGCTGAAATCACATTCTCCAAGTGCCAGAAAGATAGACCTTCTGGAAGGAAGTATCGGGTGAAAGAGCAGGAAAGCGAGTTCGTTTCCAAACAACAAACATGCAGATCGGAAATAATTGAGGCACTAGAACAAGGGGGAGGGAAAACAAAACAAACCATAATAACGGAGCCTCAGATGAACTGGTTTTCCCTAGTAATAGGGAAGGGGGAGGAGGGGGAAGAGGAAAAAAAAAAACCCTGTAGGTATCTCAGAGCTGACCAAAAAAAGATTTTTCACTTTGTGATAAATCCTAAGGAGTTGCTAACTCTTTATGTTCAGTGTCACGGTGACAAGCTGGCATCGTGGCGGTTCTGGCAAAACAGACAGAGTCTTTCAGGACCTGCCTGCCTGCTGGCTGACCCGCCAACGAGCCAGGCAGTTAATCGCTTTGCCTGGTTTCCTTTAAAAACACCAGCAAAATTGACCTATTTCAACAGAGCATTTCCGTCCTACCAACTCACCGTCTTCCAGCTGACTCCTGTCTGATCGGGAGATTTCCAAATGGCTCCGTGATACCTGATAATTACAGCTATAAATATTTTTATTATGGGATGCCACGATACTGTTCTGTAGAAAGACATAAAGACAAGGAACAGAATAAAGGCCAAGGTCCTCTACTACTAGACAGCACATAGGCTGTGTGTGAACGATAACCTCCAGGCTGCTAAGGGGATGACTTCTGGGTCTCTTGGGGCGCAGGGGAAAGAGGGACAAACAATTCTGGAAAGCTGGGGAGCAAACATACAAACTAGAGGAAAGTGGGAAAATGGACTTTTTTTGTGGCTTTATGGGATACGGTGTACAGATGTAAAGGTACGTGATACTATTTTCTACAGCACAAGAGGTATTTTCAGAGCACTGAATTTAGGCACCCAGCCTAGCTGGTTAAGTTACCTGGCTTGCCTCCTTAAACTCCCTTAACAGAGAAGCTCTCCTAGAGGCAATTCAGAATAGGAGCCTGACATAGGCTTACCAAATTGCTCCGGGAATTGAGTCTCTCTCCCCCTCTGTTTTTCCACTGAGTCCAGAAGGAACCTGGAGAGCCTAGCTGGCTAGCTTAACCAGCCAAGTTGGGTGGCTAAATTTGGGTGGTCTGAACACCTCCGCTTCTGCATGGGGCCTGGATTAGGATTTGAGCTTTGTCTAACATCTGCATTTGCTGAAAAAATACACCGTTGCTCTTCAGCCTTAACGTTGTTATGCTTTAGATGAAATACATATTTATGTTAGACATACTTTGTTCTTCACTTGTACATACGGTATGAATGTGAAAAATCCAGAAGTGCGGTGTGTTCATGAAGGGGAGGACAAGGGGTAAGTTGATAAAGAACCTGGAAATGACCAGGAGTTCACATTCACTTTGGGGCATTGCCTCTATCGGAGACTGCATCTTCCTGCCTTCTGAGTCACAGGAGTGAATAATGAATATCAATGAAAGCCCTGAGTGATGGTACGAGCAACGTGGTATTGTTCACTCCTTGTTCACTGGCTTTAAAATGAATTCTCTCTAAGCATGTCTGCTCTCTGTCTGGTTTTCGCAGCCTTCGAAATATGAACATGCCTCCCCAGCTCCAGCTTGCATTATTGCATTCCAACATATTCGCTTTGCGTGACATACCAGTTACCTTCAAACAAACTTTGGGCTAAGTTTGTGAAGACTAATTCAAAGATTGTCATTTAAAGAAGCTAAGCATCTCACTGCTAGGTATTCTGAAGCTAAGCTCTCGCAAAACATCTAGTCAGACGTTTCTTTCAGGCCAACAAAATAATATACAGCCAGCCCTCTCGTGCCTTTCCAAAGGTGGCTTTCAAAGCTGAGCCTGAGTGCAAGCTCAGACCAGATTAGGGGGCTGAATCATAAATTATTCCTTAAAAAAATAAGCCAAGTCACTTGCCTGTGGTCCCCAGAGCCCAATCCTTATTGCAGCAGGGCGAGCTGCCTCTCCCGTGCCACAGATAACAGTCTGAACGTGGTGGTACCTCCAAGCACTTGGCATGCAGGAGGAAGAGCACCAGACAGACCAGGTTGTGTTGCCCCAAGCAGGTGCTTGGGAGAATGACGTGATCCTACATCTGGAACATCGTTCCTTCCCCAGGTGATGCAGAATCACCAAAAGGGTCACATTTTTGTAGCCCAGAACTCTTGCCACCTCCTGAACAGATGAACCTGTTATGGAGAAATTCATATTTATCATCAGAGCAAGCCAAGCACAAATCTAAAAGGTCAGGGAGTAGATCCGTTGACAAAGATGGAGTTATCCTTGCTAACTCATTTTTCAAAGCAGAGCCACAAAGATTCTGTATCATACATCTACCCTTTCCATATCATGGGGGTGGGTAGGTGGGAAGAGAGACAAACGTTTTCCAGTCTTGAAATTAATGCTATTGCATACTGTTTCTTACAGTTTCCCCCAGCTCAAAAGGCATAAAAGAATCCATATGCACTTGGATTCTTGCAGAGAAACATCAGAGAGGAAAAAAAAATTAATTTTCCCATGCTCCTGTCGCCTGATTTTCGCTATGCAGAACACAGACCTGTAATTGTGCTATTATATATTCCTCAGATAGGGGTAGGTCTGAAAACATCTGGCCTGGTCACATCATGCTTGGCATGGATGAAAATTCATATATAAACTCTAATAACCAAGATCTACCGATACGCAAAAAATGCTGAGATTTTGTTGTGTATACTTTGGAAGGAGTAATTACATTTAGTTATATAATCAGTTATACAACACAGATTCTCCTCAAAGTAAACGGTAGCTCCATCCGTGAAGACTTTTGATGTGGGTTCCAAGAATTTATAATAAATCAAGGCATAAACAGGCTTTTCGGTGGCACAGGTTGGAAATCTTACAAGGAAACAACGTTTACTTGAAAAAAACCCACTGCTTTTGAACAAACACTTTGTTTTCACTGAACTTTTACTGAATCCAAGACTTTGGGCCACACATGGGTCCTTGGAGAGTCTGCCTGAGGCCCGTGGTCCTCAGACCCTGGAAGTCCTTGGCCTCAAAGCAGGTCACGTGCATCTGCTCCACAGCCACATCCCCAGCCCCCAAGTAGACAGGCCTAAGGGTTACCATCCTGCTGCCAGAGCTGCTAAAACTAGACGGGTTTTGGCTCCAAGGCTCACATGCTCAACGGCTCTGCTGTAGGAAAGGGGGCTCTGGAAGCTTCTTGCAACCACCCTGAGAGATTAACGTTTTTGAATACTGGCGAAGCCAGGAAAGCTTCCAGCTTGATTGCAGAAAATTAAATAAGAGTTGGATTCTCATCAGAATCCAAACAAGCTGAATTAAAATAAGAAATTACCCTGCAAGCCTCTGCTGGTGGGTGGCAATCTCACTACCACTTGTCTCAGTTTCCTCCAGAACTGGAAGCGGTTTTGCCAGCACACAGGACAGGACTACCAGCAGGTGCCTATTCAAGTCAGAGGGGCCTATGTCTGATCAAATCAGTCAAGGATATAACCAGAAAGCTCAGTTCTGGGCCAATTAGTGTCATATAGAAGTAACTTTCCCCTGTCACCTCTCAGAAGCTTTGACATATTTACCATGGTCAGCGCTTAAGATTTCACATTCCAGTGCTACAATGCAAAAACGAGCAACGTAAGAAAGAGATACCAAATCCTCATGTTTCAATCCAAAATCTTGTGTCTTTCCTAAAAGAAGATTCCAAATAATGAATGACAAAACTTAAACTATTTGATAGAGAGTGTGAGTACTTTGGGAGGAGGGAAAAAAAGGGGGGGACCTTGTCTAAACTCTAGCACAAGTAGCTTGAGCTCAAAAGACTGTGAGGGATAAAAAACACGCAGCCCCTTCTTGTGCTATGTGTTTGCAGGAGCTGCCTTGCAATAGTCTTAATATTCGGTCTGGTGGCCAACAACCAGAAACATTAGACTGTGGGCTTGGTGGAGAGATTTAGGCCAACTGACATGACCCCTCAAATTCATGCAGAAGATTTTAATTAATTTTCTTGAGGTTATCTTGAAATTCTCTTTCTTTCATTACTATGGCCTGAAGTCAGTAATACACTTGAAAGCACATGTATATCTTTAACATAACTTTGAACACTTGAGTAGCCCCATTATCTTCAATGAACTCGTGTGAGTACTTTCCTGGGGCCTGGGTATGCTCTTACTCACTGGCTCAACAGCACTGGCCAAAAGAAGAGCCTCACTTTCTTTTTTTTTTAATAAATTAACTGGAGCATGGCAATAAAGATACTCTAAATTATGTCCCTCATTAACGAATAGAGGCATTCATTTTGATGCAGTTGTTATTTCTACTTCACGGCTCCCAATTGAAGCAATGTTGTTCTTGCAACAAAGGTTTAAAAACACTTTCAGTGTTTTACAGAGCTCCCCATGGTGATCTGACTTATCCAGAGCTGTAATACAGAGATGTATTTAAGGTATTGCCTTGTCTTGGTTATTTAGATACATCATTGCACAAGTCCAGAAGGCCTTCTATAAGAAGATCTTCCTTCACAGGGTTAGGTCCATGGCAGTCCATCAGGATTTAGTAGGACTGAAAATTTTGATTGCACTTATCAGCTAAATTTCTCCCTCTGCCTTTAATGTTTCTCTCCGAGGCAATGTTTTATGAGCTATCTCCTGCAGTTTGGCCTTCTTCAAAAAAAGGTATGAAAACCCTATTGTCTGCTTTAAGTTTGGAGCCTTATAAATTAATGCAGCAATCCCAAACAATGTGAAAATATCTAATTCAGTAGACACATTTGTAAACAGTACATTCTTCCTTCCTACCAAGGTAGTAACAGATACATTTTCTTGCTGAACGACCTCCACAAAATGAGCTACATATATTTATGCAAAGTTAATTAGGTCATAACATTTACTTTTCCTGTTCACAGATGAACAACTTCTTATAAATCAAAACTGAAGCTTTGCCTCTTTTCCAGTATGTGAGTTTTAAAATACTTCTGGTGAATATCATACTTCTTTTTTATTGTGAAATTTTAATTTTATGACAGTAATGGAAAATTTAATAAATTTTTTTTGCTGTAGCTTTTCAGGCATCACACTTTTTCATATGGCACGGATTCCACTCTTTTTAATGCTGAAATACAATCTTGAATTTTTGTTGAACCTATGTTAGAGTTTTTTAAAGGACTAAACCCATCACTTTGTAAGTATGCATCATGCAGATAGTATCATACTATAGAATTTCATTTGAATGTAAATATATTCAGTCATTCAGTGGATCTGAAGCTACAATAAAAGAACAGAAAGGCACATCATGGGTCAGAGGTGAATTCCCTGTTACTGTAAAAATAGTATAGTATAATCTCATTTATAAAACTATCTGACCCTGTTATGAACGTGTTTGTTCTAACTATTGGAAACCTGTGCAAGAAAGCACCTTCTATTTTACACGTGAAATGTATTCACAGATATATATGTGTACATATATATGCATATATATATGCACATGTATGTATGTATATGTATGCAGCACTGAATAACATTTGAGAAAATGCCAGTCTATACGGGTTGCTCTCAGTGTCAAGAAAATAATTAATGGACAGTTGGAATAATTTTCTA
Organism: Balaeniceps rex; assembly: GCA_013401315.1. Classification (NCBI taxonomy): domain Eukaryota; kingdom Metazoa; phylum Chordata; class Aves; order Pelecaniformes; family Balaenicipitidae; genus Balaeniceps; species Balaeniceps rex. Next base: position 172,473 of record VYZW01005127.1, read on the forward strand.
AATTATAGTTACAGTAATAATATATGGGCTTGAAAAAGGGCCATGGTAATATATTTGACACAGTGTGAAGCTATTCTTTTCTCTTTATAGCTCCATAACAAAGCTCTTAAACACAAGCATAAATCCCCAATAACCTGAATTGAACTTCAAAATGTTTAAGGGCTTTGCATAATGGACCTGGGACTTGAGAGGTCAGAAACGGCACACTTCTACTTCCCAGAAGTTTTCTGATATTTTTTCAGTTTGAAGTGAGGCAAAAAATTAAAAATGTTTTGCAAAATGAACACTCCAGAAATAATTCTTATACGTAAAGCTATCAATTTCAAAGAGATTTGACAGATAACCTATTATAAAATAGTAATATGTAAATTAAAATTCATCCCCATAAGATCAATAGAAAAACAAGAACAAAATATATTGATGCCATCCAAGTACAAAAAAAAAAAAATCTCCATTTAAGTATTTTCTCTTCTCAACACTATAAAATCAAGATAATCCCCACAAACACACTTTCAGTTTCTAAAAAGTACAGATTCCAGTCTCATTTTTTCTTGAGCTTTTTAGCCAACCAGCCAGTATTATTTGTAGGTTTAATCACACAAAACAAATCTTCATATTTATCCTACCTTCAGCATTCCCACTGAGTTTCTACAATGCTGCAGAAGTTGATCTGTGTGTTTCTTTACACAATAACTAGAGCCCAGGATGCACGTTTCATGGCTCCAAGTTATGAATCAGTGGCTGGGTATCTTTTACAATGGAGTTCAGTTGAAACCATACCTAGAAATACTGCATATCATTTTGGGAGTAGCTGAATACTCAAAATATATCAACCCTTTGCAGACAAAAGCAATGAAAAGATGCACTGTTTGAGTTGGGGAAACATATGCACTCAAAATTATGTATTAAAAAAAAATGATTCACCTAACTCCCATAAAAGACCTAATTTAAAACAAACCAGGCTTGCTCACAGCAAGGTACTACTCATCCTCCTGTTATTATTTATGCTGCAGGAGTCGCTAGAAGCCCCAGGTCCCCATTGAGCTGGTTGCTGCACAAATACAGAGCGATCATACTTTTATTTATTTATAGGGCATTAGATTTCCCTGCTCCTGAGTGAACAGGTAAAGCAGTGATTACCAAGGACGCCACATATACCCAGGCAGCCAGCCACAGAAAGTAATTTCAGCCTCAGCCTTTGCTTTAAATAAACACCTGCATTTTCATATGGAGAAAAGCATTTGTTTCACAATGAGCTGTCACAGCATGTTTGCCTGCTAATGAACTAAAAGCTCTTTGAATTCTGTCTCACATCCTTCCCACACTGCAATTTTGCCAGCCCTTACTATCCCTTTTATTGCTTTTTCTGTTTTTTTTCCTTGAACAAAACATTCTTGCTTAGCCCTGCAGTTACTTTGTAATTCCTGCATCATTTACTGCAGTAGAGAGGCCGTGTCTCCATCCACAGGAGAAAGCAGCAGATGGCTATTGCTGCTATGTGCAGACAGGTAGTCCCTATTTGATGGTATTTCAGTGGGAAAATGTATTGGGTGGTCAGGACAGGGAGCTCGAGACAAGGCTGCTCATCTCATCCAGGACTGTGACATAGGGTACTGTGCTCCCGACAGTCCACATACAACCCAACCTGGTCCCACCAGTGGCTGTACGCTCCAGTCCGTTAAATCCCTGAAGACTTCCATGGATGAGGCCCTCCTCTGATGCAGGAGTGTCTGGCACATGGCAAGGCACTCCCTGCTCCCCATGTGAGCCAACCCTTGCTTTTAGCATCATAAAACATGGAGTCAGCCTTCATCTTTCTGTATCATCTTGAGCATCACTCCAGAGGAGTTTTACACAAGAAAGTCTGTTTTCTTTGGGCTGATCAAGGCAAGTCTTTTGACAATTGTGGCATTTAACATTTCTGCTCCCTGGGTTGCTCACCGGGGAGAAGCACATATTGAAAAAGTGATGTTATGCAAGCGCAAGGTTTTGTTAACCTAGGAAATTTCTCATGGGGCCCATTATATCATATGAGGTAGAAAAACTGAGTCATTTTTAAATATAGGACTTAAAGCATAAAAATAGCCAAGAAATCCTTAGCTTGAGTGCCTGCCCCAAACTCATCCCTCCTCCTTTCCCTTCTGCCTTCCCATCATGTGTGGGCTTTCCCCCGTGCTCATTAAAAGTGTTTTCCTTGCCTGCATTATACTGCACGTATCTCACCTTACTTCACGGCAATGTGAAAGGGACTCCACTGGCTCTCCCTTCTTCCCCCAGCTTAACAGAGGAGACAGGTCTGCCTGGGCATCCCCTGCAGAGCAGTGGAGGTATGGGGATGGAGAGGGTCTCTTGCGACTGGGGCATGGGAGTGAGTGACCAGCCCGGGGTGGGGATGGGGAGGTGCCGTGGAGGCTCTCTGCTGCCCAGTGGTGCAGGGACATGTGGGCACAGGGGTGTCGGTGCCATCACGGGGCATCTCTGTGGGGCATCCTCCATGCATCCTCAGCACTTTGCAATAGGTTTTCCTTTTTCCTGTCTCTTTTAAGCTCCTATTTTCCTTCCAAATCCTCCTTCCCTGACTGTCAGACTCCACGAACCACAGATTTTTTTGGAGCTACACAGACAATGGGGAAATAAAAAAAGTTCAACAACTGTTTGGCACCTTTTCCAAGAAGGGTACTGAGAATGGGTAAAGGCAGAAGGGATGGCTCACTAGCCTCCCTCTGCCTCCCCCTCTGCTCTTTGCAGGAGCCAGCCAGGCAGTCCTCGGGCAGTCAGCATGCATGTCCCGGGTAAGTTAGCACTCAGCAAAAGTCCCCTGGAGAGAGGGCAGGGTCACAGCCCTGCCCTACCTCGCAGGGCTAGGCCAGGCAGGCAGAGGGCACGCTGCCTGCTGCCAAAATCCTCAAGCTGGCACGGTGGTGCTTCCCGAGGCATCACGTCTGCTTCCAGCATAGGGCCACCAGCATCACCTCCCCAAAGGGTCGCTCCCCAAGCAGGCCTCCATGGGCCAGCTCACAAAAACAAACGCCTTTAAGCCAAGGCTGTCATAAGCATGGGCTTTGCTCCTGCAGCAAAGGCTTCCTCTTAGCAACGGTACCTTCCATTTTGTCATCTGCTCCTTGAAACTAAAAGCACTACATAAAAAAAAAAAAAAAAAGAAGAATATAGCAAGCAAGAAATGCCTAAGTGCTGCACATCGTGTTCCCTCTGCGGCTAGACTGCTGTTCCACTGTGCTGACTGAGGGATCAGAAAACCCCCTGTATTAATGTTAAAGAGAGGGGGAGGGAGGTGCTTTGGGCTGGGAGGCAGAGGATGCAGGGCTGTGACTGAGTCCTCCCGCTGCCCAGCTGCCAGCCCGACCAGTGAGTTACCCCTGCCCTGCGCTCCCCGGGGTCTGCTCTCTGCCCCCCCTTCCAAGCCCTTCAGGCAGACCCGACACACAGGGATGCCAAGCGTGGCTGAGGCTTTGAAACTCCTCCTCTGCGTAGGTAAGAAAAAAGAATAGAATATTTCCTTTAATCCTCTCCATGACCCAAATAGAATTACGCCAGTTTACAACAGATGAGTTTTAACATGGAAGAAAGAAAATAAAGCAGAGAGATATCTGATAAAAGTTCTCAGCTGGAGGTCTTTTAGACACTTATTGCCATTTTTACTGCACCACACACCTGTTTTACACTTCCAGGGATACCACGCAGCTAATACTAACAGCAAATAGCGTACCATTCTCACAGCAGAGTTTAACCAAGAAGTTAAATAAGAATCTGCCTTGCTTTGAATTGTGGCTGAATTTAACCCTTGGCTGTCAGATGTCAGATAAAATTTTAAAAAAGGAAAATTCTTTATTTGCAACTGGACACACTGAGGCTCACTGGGATTGAAAGGACCAGAGTGGTTTTCTTGCTACTTGATGAAAGGGAATCAGCAGGCCAAAAGACCATTTTTAAGATGTCTTGAAAGACAAACTTAAAAGAAATACTCTATAACTGGAGGGAAAGTGGTAGGGTGGGATAGGATTTTCTTCTGTTTATTAAAAACACACCTTGGGCACCATTCTAATCTGATTTAAGCATCACGTGAGGTGTATTTATTACATGGGAAAATTGCCTCAGTGCTTTCACTGACACAGTTTGGACCCAGCCTGCAAAAGTTACTCTGCATGCAGAGGAATCTCCAGCACACAGAGACGAAGCGTGGGGGAGGGAAGAGCAGCCAAGAAGTAAAAAGGGACTATCTCAGGGAAAGCCATCTGAAAACCAGCAAAAGGTGCCTTGAGCCTTAGTGAGCAAGGACATCCTGCTCCCCGAAAGCTGCAGAGCAGTGGCAACCAAGAACGGTGGGACCACTGGTAGAGGGGAAGGGAGAGGACGAGGAGAAACCAGTGGGGTCTGAAAGGTCTTGGAGCCACACCATAAAACTGAGCAAACTATAGTTGTCAAAATAACATGTGAAACAGCCAGCCGTTCCTGAATGTGCCAAATCATGCTACTGCACAGTTTCAAGGCTTCTGTGCCTCCAAGCTATAAACCCCCCAACCCTTGTTCTGGGGCAAGGCAGTAAGGCTCTGGTCTTCCAGCTAGAGCAAGGAGCATCTGTGGGTCCCCAGGGACACCCACTTCACGATAAAGGCAACTGGAAAACAACTTGCAGGAGTAGGCAGTGAATAAAAGCACCTGGCAATGACAGCAATGGGGAGGGGCTAGCTGAAACACCTCATTGAGGGTGCAGCGAGTGGAAGACAGCCACCTCACGCTGCAGGGTTAACAGTCGCTTGGTGAGGGCTCCCTCCAAGCAGCCAAATCCAGGCTACACCGCGATGGAGCTATGGGACTTGACATTAACACACCATGCATGTGGGATGGGGGAGGCAGCACGAGAGAAACAGCCAGGGTCTCATGTAATTGGTAATCGCTGCTCCAAAAGGAGGACTTATTTTTCAAAACCAGCCAGCTTTCTGGGCAACAGCCCACGGCATTACTTTGCTAGAGGTCTGTAGAAACCGAATCCAGCCTTTTCCCTTTGCTGCCAGCCAAAGGCATTGCCATAGGCTCCCCATATCACAGTTCCTTCTCTCTCCAAGTAACACAGTTTGTGAAATTATCCCAAATGTCTCCAGGGTTAAATCCCAACCTCTCAGAGCAGATCAGTCGATTACCAAAAGACTTCAGCACGTCCAGGATAGCACTGCAACCTCAGCATTAAGTCTAGAATTACTGTCTTGAAACTGCACTGTACTCCAAGTCATTATAAACAGACACACTTTCTCTGGAAAACTCTCCCTACAAACCCCTGTGCTGCACAGAAAAGCACATTTAGCCCAGTAAAAAAAAGTGTAATTAATTATTAATATTCACCAAAGCTCCTGAGGGCCCAGCAGGAGTCAGGACCCCCGGGTGCTGAGCACTGCACAAGGCTCTGTCCCTACAAGGTGATGGGGTGCTACGTAGAAATCCCTGAGACAACAGAAACCAAACATGCTCTCAAATCAGCAGCATTCCACTCAGTCAATAACTGAACAGCCTCATTGCCGTGGGCAAGGTACCCTGTTAAGGTGGGATCCTGCAGCCCTGTCTCTGCCACACCAGCTGCTGAAGCCCTTGCCAGGGGTGCCCAGCCTGAAAAACCACTGGCAGTAGCAATGTCTTAGACCACAACATTTGAATTTTTCTCCAGTTTCACCACCCTCTGCCCAAGTCTACAGTCCTGTAGCACAGGTGACAAAGGAAGACCCCCGCGGATAGCGTGAGCTAGAACAGCTCAGGTGAGGACACACATTCTGCTCCCTGCTGTTGTATTAAGCAACAGTATTAAGATCAGACTAGGTGCGATGAGGCCCCTTTTGACATGACATCTACCAGAATTCATTCTAAAATTGGCCAAGTCGTTCTGGATCTTGGTTATGAACTGTAGGCTGTGTTGGATTTATTATTAGTCGGCTTGCTACACCATTATTGTCCATTTTTCAGGATCAAAACTGTTAATCTACAATATGGTACCGCAGTCCCTCATCCTAGACCATGGAAAGCAATCTCAATAGGTGAGACTATAAAGGTAGCAGCATTTTATGTCAGTCACTGACATAAAAAAACCCAACTCCTGCCTACTACCTCCTCAAAGAGATCCTCTGTTTTCCCTAAATTAGGTGTAAAATGTTTAGTCCATGCCACATTAGGATATGGACTTCCTACTTCAGGGATAGAAATCCACAGCCAAGTCTACAGATGACCAAAGCACCACCTAAACGTTGGCAAGCAGATGCATATGCAGGAGGTACGGATGACCATATCTGTTGCCAAGTTCTAGTCATGTAGATACTTTCCAAAGGTGAATTCAGGGCAATTATTTATGCAAAAACATTGTTCTCACTTCAGAAGTCATATATAGACAGAGTTTCCTCATGGAAAAGTCTGTTAGGAAGGGGCCTCAAGAAGGTGTCTACATTTCCTCCTGTGCTGAGGAAGAACCATATATACCTTGCTATCCTGGTCATTGGCTGTGTGACTGAGAGAAACACGTATTAGTGTGAAAGAAACCACATACTGACTTTTTATGTCACCAGGTTACTTCTTATAAAGCTACATGGCCCAGAAGGGCAGATTGTGGTTGTGGCACTGGGTATATTATTAATCAGATCTTTGGCTGCAGCTTAAAGGGTGCATTGTATCTCACAGGTCAGACTTTCCTGCTGCCATCGCCATCAAGGAATTTGTAACTGACTCCATAATTCACTTACATTTTTCTGGCAAAACACTGCATTGAGAACTACCTGACACTTCTCCCTACACAGGTTCCTTACAGTGGACATGGTAATAATGACTTATTTAACCCCTGCATGCATGTATTTTTTTTTTCTATGCATAGAACAGCCATTGAAATCCAGACTAATTTTTTATCCATAGAAAATAACTATCTTGTATTTCACATGGACTTTATTGTGACTGCAAAGACATCCTGGAAGAAAGGAGCAATGCAGAGACATTTGCAACTCAATGTTCCTTCTTTCTTGCAATATGAAATTAATGATTTATTATGAAACTGGTTCCAACTCAGCTAATCTGATTGTCAAGGGGAAAACAGTGCCTTCCAGTCTGCCCCATCCCACTCCTATTTAGGTACTCCAAATAGCTGAATTACACAGGGAAAGACCTATGGTTTCCGCAGCTACTGTAGAAAACTCACTCATGAGCTGTTTACTGCTCCACCATGCAGTTTGGTGGTATACATTGTGGTACAAATTCCATGAATTAGTGTCTGAACACTTAATGGTGGAACTGCATGAAAAAGAAAAGGAAAGAATGTAATAAAAATAACTAAAGACAAGGGATAATTAAAAAAAAATCCATATATGATAGTCCGAATGCACATTACTGTTCTTTCCAATCAAAGCTAAATGGATTCTCTTCAGACTTTTCTCCTCAGACACAAATGAGTATTCCCCTTCTGATCTGAACCAAGTACACTTAGCACCATAGCAGTGCTTTACTTTGTTTCACAGAAGGTTACATGACTACAGAAATAGAAATTACAGCTCCACTATGGAAGGGCTCATTCTCAAGGCTACTGTTACCCCTCCAAAACATTGCAGGAAAATGGTCATGCAATGGGAAGCTAAACTTCCAAACGCTATGTCAAATACGGCTCTGACAAAACATTAATTCATTTCTGCCGATTTGGTTCACTATCTTAGCCTCAGCTACTATATCAACTCCTGGAACGACAATATTGCTCATGGAGAATTGTCAGTCACCGTTATCTCTAGTATAAGGAATATCTAAGAGAGTGCTATGAGTTCCTCCCACTCTTTGTGGGATAAGTGCTTCATAAGATTGGTTTCCTGAGTTGGAGGATGAAAGAAGTCTGTTTTGAGGGGACCCTACTCCTCAACATCTCTATATATCATCTCTGTTTTATAAGGAAGAAGTCAAAGCTTGTTAAAATAAGGTGACTTGCCTGAAGTTATGCCGTGTTAAAAACAAAATCCAGGTGGCCCAAATTCTGGTACAACAGGAACCTTTGCATAGTACCAACCCATTTCTTCTCCAGTTCAACAATTCCAGCAGCAAGATAATATACTTGGGCTTTATGAGATACTGGCTCCTTACATTTACTTTAGATGAGAAAAAATGCCATGGTCTAGCTCTGAAAAAACTCAATCCTCCCCACCACCTGCTACCCTACTACAAACCTACATTAGCACAGAATACACCAGGTTATCAATTTTCAACTAAATTGATTTGCAGCCTTCTAACTTTTTTTAGTGGTGGTTTAGCCTTCTGATCAGTGAGATTTGACTTTATTGGCAGTACCTTGCTTTCTTATTTACCTGTCATCGATCCCCTCAGAAGTAGCTCCCGGGCCATGAGGGCTCTGCCAAATGCAGACTGAAACCAGTTCTCCAGAGAAACGCTTGTCAAGTGGTTTTATGCCCTGGTCTTTTACACTGCAACATAAATCCTAGAACAAATCTGTACCAAACTTTGTATATAAGTGGACTAGCTTACTTCCAGAATTTATTACTTCCTATCTTATCACATCTTCACTACCTTTGATTTACGTAGCACTTGTCATCCATTAAGGGCTTTAGGATCTTATTCCAAAATGCTTCTGGGTCTGCTGCAGACATGCCTGCGCTCCCAGGACAAAAACCAGAGCAACCCTCTCTCCTCAAACCTTGCCACACAGAGGAAAAAAAAGTATTGCTCTCTACTAAGGTCATTGATTACAAAGCCATACTTCAAAATGGCAAATATCACAACCAAATTATATCTGTTAAAGGCTCATATGAACTACAAAGCAGCAACCAGTAAGCAAGTTTTCTGTGCTGATACCTTACAATGCCTTAAACAAATACCTTTCTCTCACTAACACAGTCTGCTGCAGAAGGATGTCTCTGCAGGACTTTCCTCAGAGAGGCAGCAAATCTCCTCTGCTTTCACCCACTGCTGAAATGCAGCAGCCACGTTTGGGAAGAACTGAGCTCCTGGGCATGGTTTGCATGACTGTCACTGTCAGCCCTGCACCAACTCTCTGAGCAACCCCAAACAAACAAACAAAAACCACCCAAAAAAAGATCCTTCTTGTGCCACCATCTGTATTTCATCTACAAGATGAAGAAAATAGTAACTTCTCATCAATGTAAAATGTCTGAAGGTCAACAAGGAGACCTGCAGTGCTACAGACATTACCGCAGGCTGCTGAACAGCCATTGCTGGCTACTGACAATAAAGCAAAACTACTCTGGAAGAAAAGCCAAAAATAATTGTAACAACTAAAAATATATACATAAATATAAAATGTATGGATGACTTTTTTAAAAAAAATTTAAACGAAAGCAAATTGTAATTATCTGATGTTTGGATTTTGCTCAAGAAATGAGGAAAACTTAATTTCTTTTTTTTTCCCCTCTCTAAAGACATGCTTATTTTGGAAAGGAACAGATAAAACTGAGAATCTACTGAATGCTGAGCAATAGCCTCATCCCTTTGACATTTCACCTTCTTCTATAGTGGTATTTCCCCCTTGTGATAAAATATCACAGTCTCTCTTCACCTTTGAGATCCCATGCGTCAGGTCTGGCTGAGCAGCTGCCAGTTGACCAGACACGCCTGGCACGTGGCGACCTCCAGTGAGTGTATGGAAGTGCCCATAGTGGAGTAGCATGTGCCTTCAAGCAAGGCTCCTCCTAGGGCAAAACACTGCTAGGAGGCACCTGCTACTAATGGCAGGTCCAGCTGGTGGCTCTTCCACCACAGCAGAGCCTTGTGAGCTCCTCCCATGGGCAGATAGGGAGAGAGGTGCTTTCCTTCCCTCCTAGAAGTCACTTGCAACATCTGGCATGGAAGAAGTAAAAGGAAACAAGTCTTAAAAACATAACTCAAGTCTGAAGTGCAACCTTGCTTCAGATAAGCGCCTGGATGTCTAGGTCTATCCAAACTATCCAGATCTCTTGGGTTTGTAGCAAATGAGCTGTGAACTTTCCAAGACAATTTCCTGTTATGAGGTTATCACTATTACACAGAGTGTAAGAAGCAACCCAAAGTTGTTTTTCCCGACTCCCTACATGTGTAGAAGTTCAGGAGGCAGCTACTATTTGGCACACTGTCCTGGTTTTCAGCTGAGTTAGAGTTACTTTTCTT
>VYZW01005129.1:1162-16015 GCA_013401315.1 Balaeniceps rex
GACAAGTGCAAGGTCCTACACCTGGGTGGGGGCAATCCCAAGCACAAATACAAGCTGGGTGGAGAATGGATTGAGAGCAGCCCTGAGGAGAAGGACTTGGGGGTGTTGGTTGATGAGAAGCTCAACATGAGCCAGCAATGTGCGCTTGCAGCCCAGAAAGACAACCATATCCTGGGCTGCATCAAAAGAAGCGTGGCCAGCAGGTCAAGGGAGGCGATTCTCCCCCTCTACTCTGCTCTCATGAGACCCCACCCAGAGTACGGCATCCAGCTCTGGGGCCCCCAAAATAAGAAGGACATGGACCTGTTTGAGCGAGTCCAGAGAAGGGCCAGGTAGATGATCAGAGGGATGGAGCACCTCTCCCATGAAGACAGGCTGAGGGAGTTGGGGTTGTTTAGCCTGGAGAAGAGAAGGCTCTTGCAGAGACCTTATTGCAGCCTTCCAGTGCCTGACGGGGGCCTACAAGCAAGCTGAAGAGGGACTTTTTACAAGGGTGCGTAGTGATAGGATAAAGGGGTAATGGCTTTACACTGAAAGAGGATAGATTCAGATTAGATGTAAGGAAGAAATTCTTCACTATGGGCGTGGTGAGGCACTGGAACAGGTTGCTCAGAGAAGCTGTGGATGCCCCATCCCTGGAAGTGTTCAAGGCCAGGTTGGACGGGGCTTTGAGCAACCTGGTCTAGTGGAAGGTGTCCCTGCCCATGGCAGAGGGTTGGACCTAGATGATCTTTAAAGTTCCTTCCAACCCAAACCATTCCATGATTCTATGAGATTTTCTTCTGCTAAGAACATTAAGTTCTGCAAACTACTCGATACAGCTGCACTCACATCAATTTTCTTAACCACCCCAAGGACACATCTCACTTGACTTTAAATACACCAAAATTGCGCAATCACCAGAGGATATCTTGCAGAGAAATGTTCCACTCTTATTACTTGCTATCACGGATATCATCTGTTCTCTCAAAGCAGTTCATTTATGAACTCATTTCAGAGAGGTAACATCTTAGTTGGGATGAAATGTCCCAAATGTCCGATCTGAGAAGTACCCAGGTGCTTTACAGGATAAGAGAGCAATATTCAAAGGCAAATGAAAAAGCCAAACTGTAGGATCCTTTAGCTGCCACTTGACAATAATGCAGAGATGTTCTGATCAAAAGGTTGTAGTCCAAACTCAGAGTAGTGTTTAATTACCCGTTCTCCAACTGTGGATGGTATGTCCAACATTCTCCAAAGTAGCTTTTTGGGATTTAGTTCTCTATTTGAAGAAAAGCTTTCTGAATATTCATGACTTTATCTTAGGAAAGAAAAACTCTGTGTGATTTAGCACTGGCAGCAGATGCTGAGCTAACAGGTTGGTGTTTGCCATCTACTTATGCAAAGAATATGCATCCATTTTTCTTTAACTCTACCTTAGAAGAAGTGCCTGTGATGTAAGAGACTGCTCTATTTATCAACGTCCATTTTACGCTCTGGCTCTCTGAGGGTATTTCCACAAAAAAAATTGATTTGTTCATTCATTCTGAACAGATCTTGGCCTGTCACGCCCCAGTTCAGAAGGGATGTCTTCCTACCCAGTTGCACTGGATCTAAGCCAGCAACCTAAAGGTCTACGTCTCAACCATTTCCATGTTGCTGCTAAGAGACTTGGAAAAGGGGGAGGGAGGCCTGATGTGACTGGATTGTTCCTTTAGTCTTTAAATACCAGCAAAACACACACACAGCCCCAGTGGTAAAAAGGCTTAGTCGTGCAGTTAACAGCGACATACATGCAGAGAATCTTGTCCTGCAAGCTGATCCAAAGTCAACTTAACAAAGAGAGTTCCTTCCTTGGGAAGAGTTTGCTTTCTCCTCTTTAGGGGTTCCACGCCATTACCGTCAGCCTGCATCAAACATCCAGCTCTTTCATGCTACTTCCTGCATAACCTCCTTGGTTTTATCACATGTAGTTGCACAGCCCCTAAGTAGGCCAGAGCTCCACACCTTCCCACCATTTTAGTTCTAGCCAAATCTATGAGCGGTCCCTATAGATTTCTCAGTGCCACCAATCAGCTCACAGCTACTATCGGCTCAACTGCAGAGATGTCTGTCTTTCCTGACTGGATGTTGGAGACTGATGGAAGGACGTGGGAGACCTGCAGCCTCTTGAAGTTGCCGTTTTCTGGCCAAGCCAGTTGGTAGGATGGGACTGTGGAGGGAAGCCTCTGTTCTGCAGGTCTGGGAGGTTTTCTGCACACGTTGAGCAAAGCCTTCAGTTCTGATCGGAAGCTGTCATTGAGCCAGCAGTAGATGAAGGGGTTGTAGCAGGTGCTGCTCATTGCGAACCAGTGAAAGGCGAAGTACAAGGCATTGTTGGTGTGGATGGTCTGGCTGGAGAGGAGGACGACATAGCAATTTAAGGGAAACCAGCAGACCGCGAAGAGGATGACAACAAGCATCAGCATCTTTATGGTCTTCTTATTCTTTTTGCGAAGGGCAAAGTACTGCTCAGTGGTGACTTCTCCGATGACATTGCGCAGCCAGAGTTTCTTGGCCACTGTCACGTAAGCAGCAGAGATGATCAGAAGGGGCAGGACATAGAGCAAAATGAAGGTTGTTAAGTCGAGGTACTTCCAAAAGAGATCAGCAGGCTCGGGGAAATCCGGCAGGCACAGGCACCGGGTAACTTCCTCACTGCAAATGGAGATACCGGGCAGGGGGTGAGAGCACGTACGGCCAGGCACCGCGGGAGAAGTACATCAGAAACAAGGGGGCAGGAGGGAGAGGGCTCCTGCCATAAAACCTCGAGGCAGACCCTTCATTTATGCATGTATCACAGTTAGTGGAGCTCTGCTGACCAAGGGTTTGAGCCATGGAGCAGCCTGTGAGCAATTTGGTGATAATTTCTCATGGGCTTTCATGACCTTATGATAATTTTATGAACTTCATCAATTACAAAATTGCCAGCTGCACAGAAGCAGGGTTTTATTCTTTGTCCTTTGGCAAACAGAAACACAGTCTGTGCACATATTAGGACCTTTCCCTCATTAAAGCACTTTCCAAATATCAAGGCTCATGACAGCATTTTATGGAACAACCAGCTGAGGCAGATTCTGTCACTATCCCGGGGCTGTTAGGTCTTTCCCCATTCCTGGTCTGCCCAAACAGGTGAGACTGGTACATCATATAAAATGCCAGCATATAGAAATAGAGGGTCCAGGCCAGATCCTCTAACTTCTTAGCCTGTTTCATGTGATTAGTGTGACAGAATAAAGATAAAATAATTAAAAATAGAAACAAGAACAGAATATCAGCCATTGCAAAAGAAATCTGATGAAAATTATAGACTAGATCCATATTTGGCTGACCTCAACATAAGTTCAGGGCTTTCAGTAGAAGATGCGAAAGTATGGCCACTGGGAGTTTGGCCTCCGGGGAGACTGTGGAGGAAAGCAAAGCATATCCTCACCTGTATTCAAAGGTAAAGAGTTTTTGGTAGATAGCATGTGGTAGGGAAAAACAAGTTGCCATGATCCAGATCACAGAGATGTAGATAACACCTTTTGCAGTAGATATGCGGGGTTTCAGAGGGTGCATTATAACCTGTGCAAAATAAACCAATATTCAGGCTTATGCCATTTCAGGAAATAATTACATCATCTTTTCATATAATCTTCCAGCCTTAAATCTATTACTTAAAGTGGAAATTTAGCATGCAAGCAGTACTTTCTTCACCCAGATCCCATTGACTGTAGGCTGTACATGAAATCCTGAATTTTTCACTATGGGATTGGGTAAAGCCAGATCCTCTCATTTCAGTATTTGCACCTAGGTGGGGAGAACTGGGTACCAGAGGGTCTTTCACACATGTTCATTTCCATGTTCAATTTACTTAATAGCAAAAAAGAAAAAAAAAAGGGGAGAAAATAGTCTCAGACTCTTCAGTATCAGTGACCCAAAGAGCCATGGGTTTGTGATTTAACTAGACCTCCCTGGGGATGCTTCTGACAGCCAGTGCATTTTCTGAAAACTTAGAAGCTTTTTAGCAGAAAATGTCAACGGTACTGCTCTGTTTTGCGTTGTTGTTGGGTGACTCCAAACTGATAACACCTGACTGTCCCCAGTTTTGAGGCCGTTATCAACAGCAAGCCACAGCTCTGCTGGTGACAAACACCAATATAGTACAGTCAGCTCTCCAGCATTCGGGGTAACAAGGGGTGAGACATCCCAGAGCAAATGGAGACAGAGCTGCGGAAGATAACCAGGATGTCCCTGCATCCACGATGCTGTTCCTCCATGGGTCAGACAAACCACCCCAGAGGAGGGCTGCCCACATTAATTCCTATCAGGATCTTGGACTTTCTGCTCGTTTGAGAGTTACCAGACTACCCACTGCAGAAAATCTCCCATTGCCCAGTTGGAAGCAATCACAAGGCAATGGACATCTCCAGTCTCCCACCTTGCTGTGGGCTTGAAACTGTTCTTTCCATCTGGCAGCGAGAACTGCTCCCCTACCCTGTCAGCTGCTCATGCATCTTACATTAATCGGGGAGCCAAGAAGGAAAGGACATGGGATCATCCTTTCTCATTTGAATTATGCCCTCCCAAGCTTTCCAGCTGTCTGCTTCAGAGAGCTCTCACCTGGTGCCTGTCCACGGCAATGGCTGTGAGGGTCAAGGCAGAGACGTGGAGTGAGCAGTACTGCGCAAACCTACTGACATGGCACATCCCCTTCCCGAATATCCACGTGCTGTTCACAAAACGAGCCTAAAACCAGAATACCATTAGTTTTGTGCAACACCACCACCCTCCCCACATGCTTATAGATATACGAGACACTCTGGCACATACCTCCTTGTGCTGTGTAAAAGATATTTTCAAAATAGCAGGTTCTTTATGTAATTGTATAATTTTCTGGCTTCTGAACCCTGAAGAAGTAGGTTAGTGCTGCTCAGTGGTCCAGCAATATCCTCCAGGACAACACAGCAGAGCACTACCAAAGACGTTTGTTCTGTTTTATTCACAGTGTCTCCTTCTGTAGTCTGACTATTGAGTCAATAAATTCATTTTTCCCTTTTAAGCCCTCCTTACAGGATAGGGCTGACATGTACACCTTATCTTACTTCAAAGCAAACTACAGCTTTTCAACACAGCTCATAAAATGGTGGTGAGCATTAATGTTTTTTTCAAGAGGTTCATAGTATTACCTTGGAAATACTTCAGAGAAGGGAAGGAAAAAAAAGACCAGATACTTCAAAGTACTAAGTTATCACTGCGAGGTTATTATTGTTCAAGTGCTATCAGGGCCACTTGTAACAAATGGAGAACTTCAGATCTTCAGCTAGATAATAGGAATTAGAGAAGAAAAAGACGTACAATCGCTGTAATTTGGACTGCATAGGTATCTGCAGGACATTCATGCACTGCCTATAGTGGCGTAAAGAACAGGCCACCGAAGTAACTGCGATGCCTTTACAGCATCTCTGCCCCAGTCTTACCAGTGTAAAAGGCGTGTTGAGGAGGGTGATCATGATATCAGCTACAGCCAGGTTCACAATGAACAAGCTGGTGGCAGAGTGGATGCGCTTGGTCTTGATGACAACATGACAGACCAGGACGTTGCCGAAGAGGGAGAAGACAATGATGAAGGAGTAAGCTACGACGAGCAGGACTTTCACCGTGATGCTCTGTGACTCCACTCCGTACCGGCTCCTGTCCACCAAGCTCTGCCAGTCGGCCAGGCTGTCGTTATCCCAGGAAAAGAAACCCGAGATGTTCAGGATTACAAAAGTCTTGTCCAGGCTTCCATTGAGGGGCAACTTTCCTGGGGTGGCAAAGGTATTAACCAAGTTGGGGAGGGAGAGCCAGACAAAACAGGACAACATGTCTGAAATGCCGCTCTGCTCCTCCAATTTGGAAATAGCTGATTTGCGAGAGAGCAGAGCTCACGCCGTGTGCCGGGAGAGTCGTCCTCCCTGGGTGGATGCTCCCGCCTCCCGCAGCGTGCTTCTCTCCCGCTCGGCTCGCCGCTACCTTTGCTCCTTCAGCCAGCTTTATACTCCCAGGCGAGCTCCGAGCCGGGATCTTCTGCAGCCATTGGGCTGCATGACATTATTTCTGCTCTGACGTGCTGCTTTTCCACACAGTCACGCTCCCCCGGGTGCTACTCCAAGATAAGCACATCTGTGAGAAAGGCAAATCAATCTCTCCAGTCGTCAGCATCCTTTTTCTCTACCAGCAGCCCAGCTCATGCAAATTCTGTGCTGTTTATAAACCTGCAGCGTGTGTGGCAGCTGTGCTCCTTTCCAGGACACAGTTCAAATTTAAGCTCAGTTTTAAGGGTCTGGCAGGCAAGTTTCAGCCTATTTCACAGCATGACTCTTACTAACTAGCATAGAATAGGGGGTAACAGATGAACTTTGACTAACAAGCTGGCTTACTGTACTTACAATATTTTCCCAAAGACCTTTTTTCCCCTCAGAGAGACAGAAATACTTAAGCTTCCCTTGGCAGGGAATTCCTCTTGGCCAAGGGAATAAAAAGTTTGATGTGAAACTGTGCTTTCTGGGGTTTGTAGAAATACAGAGGTAGTTACAAAGAGGTGATTATATGGGACAGAGGATGGGAAGGGATGTTCCAGCCCAGTGAGTCCAGTATCCAAAGCAACAGGCAGCCGTACGCTGGACCCAAGCACTGACAAGACGGCAGCATGTGTGTTCCCTGCGCCTTCCCTCAAAAACTCAGTAGGAAATCTAAAATCAGTATCAGGAGTCCAAGAGCCACAAATCCTACACAGCACAGAAAGACATGCCCCTCCATGAGTGCACGCGTAAGGTGCTGCCCCTCTGCTGGGGACACAACTGCTTGGGTGATGTCAACTAGCCCCAGCCAGAGCAAGTTTTGTACGTAAAAGGCTTTATTTAACCATCAATTAAAAGTCCATTGCCTGAAAATCTTATATTATAAGCTGTTGAAAATAACTGGTGAAAATAACACTTCCAAAAGATGCTTGCGAGTCCCCCAGTGAACCGCTCAGGCTGCTTTCTCCTCACCGCTGCTCAGGAGTTGAGCACAGCAGGACAGGCAACACGGCCAGCCCACAAGGCTCCTCTGCAAACTGCTGCCAGTGTCTATTTCTTCCACAAAATTGTCCAATTTGAGCTCTTTTGGCAGTTTGCCTGTCTCAGAGGAAGCTTTCCAGCGAACCTGCTGGAGCTGCTAAGGTGGCAGTCACCTGTGACCATTTCAGGGAGAATAAAGAAATCCGTGTCCAGCTCAGAAGCACTTGGTCAGCAAGGATGCCCCCAATCTGATGCTGCCAGGAAAACACAGAGAGTCTCATGATGTAACATAAAGGCCCAGGGAAATGGCAGAAAGCGGGACAGAGCAGTGTTCTGGTGTGGGTTTGGGATGAGACCAGAGCAGTTGGTGGCGTATGTCCCCCTTCTTGCCGGGCTGCTCCAGCTCCCCTCCTTTTCAGTGCTGCTGGCCAATGCATAGAGCTATTCTGTCTTCTGACACCCAAACTCCAGCTCTTATTCTTCCACATCTACCAGATCCTGCTCCCCTGTACCATAATCTATATTCCAGCAAAAATAATTAGTTTTATCTATTTACTCCCCTTGATCTAATTCTTCATTTCTAGCAGGGTACCCTTGCATGTGTAGCCAGAGCCGCTGTCGCCTTTGAAGACCAGGTGCTTTCAGGAGAGCAGGCGGCCTTCTCGCCTCCTCAGCCAAGCTGCTGGGGAAAAGTTGGGAACAGATGTCCTCCCACGCAGCCCAAGCCCACCCTCCTCCGAGCTGGACTCAGTGTCTTGTGATCTAGAGGAGGTGGTCCCACCGCACACCGAAATACCCACAAAGGGTCATGGAAAAAGCCCAGTGGAAGCTCCCTGGGTCATGTCACTCCCGTGTCACCTGCATGCCCTTCCCTGCCTCACGTCACCCTTCTGGTTTAGTTTGTATTTAAACATACCCCAGTATGAACTGTCTAAACAGGTCACCTATGTGTGGTTGTTACTAGAGAAGAGGCTGTAGTAGATTTCTCAGCCTGGTACCTGCTCCTGCTGTCTTCACCCTTGCTCCAGCATCCCCGCACCCACTGACAGAAAAGGAAGCAGCTGCACAGGGACTTGGTACGCTGTATCTCGTTTTTTAAAAGGTATCTGTGAAATGATGTAATTTATAAAGTGAAAAGGATTTAGAAAATGTTGTAAATAAAGCTGTACAGCTCACAAATTCAGGTAATCAAAAGAAGTAATTGAAAACATGTGTGCAATAGCACTCAACAAAATTATAATAAATTAGAAAACAGGCCTGGTAAAAAAAGAGGTTATAAGAGGAATATAAAAAAAAAATCATCCAGACACACTAAAAATGCATTTTGGAAGCATTCAAAAAAAGGAATAACACCTTTTTTCTTTTTAAATACACAGCAGAGTATGCAACCTGCCCCGCTCCCCCCGCCCCAGCATCTCCCTGGGAACAATCTTTCTTTCACTACCGTGGCTTTGCTGAATTTTTGAGCTTTCCTGGGGCAGGTGGATTGGAAGTTACACGAGTGAGAAGTGACTTTTCAAAAACTATCCAGTGTGATCTCTGAGAAATAATGTTAATTTTCTAAGCATCCTACCCCTGCCCTGTATAACAAATCACATTAACAATTAGAAGTACCTGTTTACAGTACAGTCTTTCTACACACACCAGGTGACATTTCCCCGCCCCGACGTGAAGGATGCCATCTTTATCTTCTGTAGAAGACAATTCGAGAACTGCTGCAGTTTAACACTATAAAAAAGCCGCTGTGAATTTGACAGTTGACTGAAAAAACATTGTGAAAAAGGTAGAAAGTACCTTTGATACGATACCTATTACCCTATATACTTTGCTGAAATCTTTGCCTAGGATATGCCTGCAACATTAAAAGACAGAGTCCCCTTAAGACCTTAGTGAAACAATAAACTAGACAATTTAAGTCTTTATAACAAAACAGGATTAATTTGGTGTGGTGGGCTGACCTTGGGGGGTTGCCAGGTGCCCACCAACCTGCTCACTCCCCATCCTTAGCAGGACAGGGGGAGAAAATTAGATGCAAAACTCATGGATCAAGATAAAGGCAGTTTAATGGAAAAAAGCAAAGGTTGTGCATCAAAGCAAAGCATAAAAAGATTTATTCTTTATGTCCCATCAGCAGGCGATGCCCAGCCACCTCAGTACATGTAGTGGTTGCTTTGGAAGACAAATGCCTTAATAATAAATGCAGTCCCCCCCTCCTCCTTTCCTTCAGCTTTTGTTGCTGAGCACAAATGTCATATGGTATAGAATATCTCTGTGGTCAGTTGTGGTCAGCGGTCCTGGCTGTGTCCCCTCCCAACCCCTCACCCGGCCTACTGGCCTTTGTGGGGGCACCAGAGAGACAGCCTTGATGCTGCCGGGCACTGCTCCGCAGTAGCCAAAACAGCAGTGTGGTACCAACACCCTTCCAGCACAACTGCAGAGCACAGCACTGCATGGGCTGCTACGGGGAAAGTAAACTCCACCCCAGCCAAACCCAATACATGCAGATAGCAACATAAAACAGCAAAATGTTTTAAAAATTTCAATCCCTCAGTTTCAGTGTAGTCTATACAACTGACATGCATGATTTACTTAACAGAAATAGTTTATTTAAAAAAAAAATCTAACCCCTCATCTTGAAGGATATTTACAGCAGCTTTTTAATTGCATAGGTAATATTATAGTTTTGACAGCCTTTAATGAAAGGAAAGAGCCAGACTACCACATTATTTGCTGATACCTTAAGCGATCGCACTGCTTTCTAAGTTGCTACTAAGCTCTACACTAGAAATTGCAGGTCTTGATCATTTTTATGGAAGTCTTCAGGAGGCTCAAGGCTCATTTAGGTTCCCTGCTACAGTATATATGCAGGCAAAGTAACAACGGTCATGTTCAGTGAGAGCCAGAGAAACACAACTGCCCAATCCCATCTCTTTGAAGGAGAAAGTAAAAATGCAAAGGCATGGCTGCAGCTACTCAATATTATTTAGTGCTTGCCTGACATGCTGGGGCATTAGCTGATGAATTCTTCTGGCCTTTTCCTTGATTAGCTCTAATGGCCATAGCTTTAGAACAGCACTTTTTGGGGAGTGGGCTGTACAGACGTGGAAAGAGAGAAGGAGGAATAGGTCTAGGTCTTGGCTCCTTTGACAGAAGGAGTGATTCCCGCACTGTGAATACAATACTGTATTTTAAAAGCCTCATTTGGAGAATATTTGGAAAACAGTGATGACATTTTAGAAGGGTTACTGAAGCAGTGGGCTGAGGAAACAGATACCTGAAAAATATCACCTAAGAAAAAGGTAAGGGGCAACGTCCTGCCCATTACTTGCTCAATTGCTTTATTCTCAAGCAGCGTTCCTTGTGAAGCTGTAAGGTTCTAGTCCCTACATCTTTACAGGGTAGAAGCTGACAACGCCATTCAATCTGAAGTCTTTGGCACTTCTTGAATTACAGAGCAGAATTCATTCCCGTATACTGTGACATTTAACAACAGTGCAATAGTGGGTTTAGTTCTCCTAGTAGAGTTGAAAGTATTAGAACATCTTCCAACTTCAATACCAAAAACTGTATTTTTGGGTCAAACTATTACTCTTCAGCATTTTCAATGGTATCCACAGAAAATAAGTACAAGTTTTGTTATGCTGACCAAGTCTGTGTCAATATCCATACTTGCATACTACTATAAACTTACTCCTCTGCAAAATTTAAGCCCAAGAAATGGGAGTTTTCTATAAAAGATATGACTGTTATTTACATTTTCATCCCAGAAAGAAAACAGGCTTTTAGAAGTTTTAGAAAGAACTTGCAGTTTCAGGCAGTACTTCAGAATACTAGACACTCCAGTGTAACGTACCAAGCAATGCAACACCCAAATTATACCAAATTTTATGCCACTAAAAAAAAAAGCCCAAACCAAAAACATTTCATAGAATTGAAAATTGAAGGCAAGCCAACATTTACAGAGAAGTGTCATATATAGAATGCCTTGCAAACTGCTTTCCATTTTCTTCACTGACTTTCATGGTCTCCCTTGTATAGCGAGCCAGAAATCACTTAGTTCTTCTTGATGTTGCAGTGCTTTTGAATGGATCAAATTCATCCTGCAATTTGTAAACAGATATGCATTATTAGATCTAGCATGCATTCTGAGTCATAAAAAGTAAAGTCACCTTTAGATTAAATGGGAAAGCCTGGTCACATTATTCCACGTTTTCTGACAGACCTGTTTTTGTTAGTTTCGATATGAAAGAGATTATCCATTGATTTAAAAGTCCAGATCACAAATGTGCAGAGAATAGAAACTGAGTTTACGTCAATATGACCAGAACAGCTATTCTGAAATGAGAAACAATCTATAGTTTAGGTGTGACCTAGGAAAATGTTATCATTATAAGCAGCACGTACCTCAATGAAGTTATGTCCATATACATATCACACATCATAATTTACTGATATTTGCATGAATCAAAAACACTAGGGTTTTTCACATGTTCAAGAAAACATGTAGTTTTGTATTTCAGGTAGAAGAAGAAGAGATAGCACAGTGGAGAGAAGGGACAAGAATGTAACATTTTGTCTGAAATGGCCACCATCTGACATTGTTAAGGCTACGATCCTGACCATACATGACAGTCTGCTAGTTTGTGAAAACAAACTCTACAGTGCTTGACAGTATAATGTGTATTCTATTCAGTGCAAAACTGTGAATAAAGTTCTATTTGTTTAATTATGGAAGAAACCATTTCCTAGCAGTTTGAATACATACTGCAAGAACAGACATCTTAAACTTGAAGACAGTGTTTTAATTTTTTTTAAAGTGTATTTACATAATTTGCAACAATAAAACAATAAAGTGCCCTGGAAAATAGCCATTTTTAAATGCGAAAAAATTAAAATCCTTACTTTTTACAAGAATAAAATACATAAACAAATGAAAGGACATAGCCAAGCACTAGAAGAGATAACAATTACTTTCTTCCCCAGGCAAAACAGCCTATTCCACACATTTCAGGAATGACAATTAACTGATTAAGAATTAAAGGGGAAAAGGACTGGATATTTTCCTGAGGTCCCTTCTAGCCTTATTTTTGATGATTATGTATATATTCTAATTAAAGCTGGTTGCAATAATCTAGCCCTATTAGTGAAAAAAAAACAAAACAGTTTTACTCCGAAATGCTTTATTCAAATAGCTGTAAAACAGTAAGCTATAGAAACTTACAGGAAATGAAAGAAAAAGAAACCCCTATATACTATACCTCATCTGACTCAAAATCAACTCCTCTAGATGTTTGGCTTTGTGAACCTCTTTTACTAAGTGAAGATGTAGTTGACAACCTTGAAACATACAAAGAGAAAAAAAGGCATCAGCATGTTCTCAATTACCAGACATTCCAATAACTTTCCCTTCAACTTAGACTTAGACCACTAATATAGAGATTAAGAATTAATAGAAATAACAATAAGTAGAATGATTCAAATTCTCAAACTAACATATTAATTCTAAAGCTCTGACCTAGCTTATCTCAATCAGTAGACCAATTTATTGTTATAGAAAGATCATCCACATTAACAGGTAAAAATGTATATAAATTCTCTAAATAGTGTTATGACTTTATAGTGGATCAGATCCCTGGACTCTGCTGATTGCTAATCAGAAATAAGGCAGTCATGGTAGCATTCATGAGTAAACATACCAACCTTTGTTTTACTTTGGAAGAAGGAACAATAGAAATGTCTTCTAGATCAGAGTCATCACTTATAATATCCTGAAAAAATTATATAGTTTATAAAGCTTTTTCACAGAATTAATTCTTACAGAGACATAGTGCATAATACTACAGTACTATAGCATAGAACCTTTGGGGTTTTTTCCAACTATATATCTACTTAGTTATAATATACACTTGACAGGGCTCCAGGCTAGAACTGTACAATGTGCAAATACAGAACAAGTTTTGCTCTTCACATCTTTGATCTTGCAGAAACCCCAAAAATACTCACGTATACACACTGCATCTTAGACTATGGTCACAAATAAAGCGTGGTCTTTGTTTTTCTCGGACAAACCCCATACCAAAAAAGGGTACAAAAGGTCTACAAATTAACATGCAGAAACTTACTGCTGGAACTGATAGCTTGGGAACATCTGCTGCTTTAGGCTAACATTTTGACCATATATTTATTTTTCAAATCAGAAGACAGCAAAAGGCAGCTTCACTCATGCTTCTTACCTCAGAGTAAGATTTAGATGAATTCAAGGAGGGCTCTGGTTTCAAAGACCTAAAGGCTAGAATAAAACAAATGTAATATTTTTTAAGTGCTCACACAATAAAATGCATATATAACAATGTTATATCATTCTTTTTAAGACCTGCTTAGTATGCATTTCCTCTGCAAAATACCCTGTAAAACAAGCAAGCAACCCCCAACAACATAAATTAAGCCTTTGCCAGAGTCTAACAACCCAGGGATCTAACCCTCTGTGCAGCAGCAGGTGCTTCCCAGTCTGGCTGAAAAATCTTCAGTAACTTTGGTTAAGAGAAAAATATTAGTATAATTGATATTCCTGCAAGTCTAACAGTTTAGACATCAACACATCTGCTAAAATTGATTTCTCTGCAGTATTTTAGGTCATTTGCTGACCAATTTAAAATTTAGGTAATTTGCTGGTTAATTTAAAACTTGCTCTACCTTTGGGTATTTTGGGGGGGATTCATGTATAGATTTGGGAGCAGTATTTTTTTCTTTAATACTCAGATTACCTACACTGTTTCCTCAGAGCCTGTCCTCTGTAGCAAGGAAGGGCTACTCTCACATATGCGCCTTAAATAGCAGATAAGTTTCTCTTCCCTAGCAAAAACTAGCATTTCTAAAACTTGCTACAATGTAAGACTAAATGGATTTGCATTAAAGCTTACTAACTTTTAAACATCAGTCAAGTTTAAACTTTTTATCCAGTGAGGAATATTCTGTATAAAATAGACGCTATTAAACCACATTCCTTCTATGCTTATTCCTTAAGGAACTGCATACAGTAAGATGTTCCCTATTTCCAGTTCTAGTCAGAAGCTCCTGACACATTTCGTTTTACCCCATGACAGCAAGATATCTCTGTTCTTTTTTTTCTCCTTCATTTTTCTTTCTCTCATCACTGTAAGTTATTCTATTTCATTAGAACCAAAAGAATCTCTCACAGCTGAATTGGACTAATAGAAATAAAGGCAATTAAGGCACTTCATCATTAAATAAACACCTTCATAACAATTTGAGAGAGCGGATTAGAGTAATGGACAGATCGAAGGCCTACCATCCATGATAGACATATTCTTGGCAGGCATAGATACAGGCTTGTAGGTTCTGCTGCTAGTAGCTGACTCTTGGCTAGTGCTTCCTGTAGGGAT
Organism: Balaeniceps rex; assembly: GCA_013401315.1. NCBI lineage: Eukaryota > Metazoa > Chordata > Aves > Pelecaniformes > Balaenicipitidae > Balaeniceps > Balaeniceps rex. The sequence goes on from VYZW01005129.1 coordinate 15,609, forward strand.
AATAAACAACATGCAAATCTATTCAGTGGTTATTTCCCCCCCCGCCTTTAGTCTAGCATTACGGAGTGCGAAGTAACTTAAAAACCTACATTCCTCTTTACTCCTTCACTTTCTTCCTTGAATCAAAGCCCTCCTTACCTGCAGAAGAACTGCTCTGGGTCAAGTGCTCAAAGCTCCACAGACACAGCCTCTTAACACACACGCCCCTGCTCTGATGGGATCACAACAGTGTTGGAGCGCATGCTTATAGAGCTAGTTTAAAGGCACTAACCAAATCAGTCCTAAGATGACTGCCTTTGTTTCAACTCATCCTGCTCTTAGACCTTTGGACATATTACTGAGACAACTCAAAGGAGTATATTACTGCAAGACCCCATCTTTTCCTTTTTTACTTATATATATATTTA
>VYZW01005130.1:0-166596 GCA_013401315.1 Balaeniceps rex
CAACCCAAAGCATTCTATGATTCTATGATTCTATGCCTAAGTAAGACTTGTATTCCTCTTTTCCTGGAGCAACCCGCTGGTGAAGACTTGAACTTTTTAGTAGTTATAATCAGCTAAGACAAATTTTTATGAAGTTATTTCAAAAATGGAAAGTAGATTTAGAAGCCAGATTTCATTGGGAAAGCACTGGTTGCAAAGCATTAAGAGGTGGTAGGACTGGTAAAAAAATATGGAAAGAAAATAATGAGCTTCAGGAAAACTTTTTTTTTTTGCCAGCATTGTTAAGTTTTCAGAATATTTTGCCCACACTCAAAGTTACCCTTCTGGGGAAAAGAAAAGGATACTCTTTTTCAGAACAGTCTCTGGGAAACTGTGAGAAATTGTATATTCTGTCATCCTGGCCACACTAAAATTTCTGTGGCAACCACAGGCAGAGACAGAGGTGAAAAATACTGGGTTGGAGTGGAAAGGAATGAGTGGCTGCTCTCGGTGTATAAGAAAATAACACAGGTGTTAAAGTGCCCTCCAGTGCCAACCCAAACAAAGGGTGGTCTGCTCTTAATTTCCTTAGTGTTACAAGGGTGTAGTTTCCAACTACAATGAGATTTCTTTCCGTAAAATTTAGTTTAGGAATCAAGATTATTTTTTTAAACTGAAAAATTAACAAGTCCAGGGATTTCTGGATTCGTGTGCTTTGGCAAATGAGGTTGATTGTAATGGCATTAGCACCGAGTGGACAAATGGGACTAATTTGCAGTATAGTGGATTCCAGATACGTAAAAAAATTGCTGGTGGTAAAGATTTATGAATATCGTGTTCACACTGATGAATTGCCTCGTTGTTGCTACTTACAATTTAATACTAGTTCCCCTTGGATTTTTTGTTTTCATCCTGTGGCCTTTTTGGGGGCAGGAAAAGAAGGGGAAGAGAGCAAAGGGATTTAGAAGATGCGAGCGGGGTCAGGCTCCGCATGTGCTAAAGAAACAACAAATTGTTTGAGGTCACAGATATTGTTAAATCGCGCTGCAAATGTACAGTACTTTTGTCCCAGCTGATATCATCAAGCAGATGTTTGGTTGTTTATTAAACGTGGAGATAAAGCTGAGCTGGTGCGGTGAGGACCGTTGCTTGCCGACGCAGCCTGCCTGGGGCACTGTGCCAGCAGGAGATGCTTCAGACCTTGGCCGCTGTGCTTTCCTCCCCAGCAAGATGCAGTGCATGCAGAGGTGCTCAGGAAGGGGTGGCTGAGACACGGAGAGTGGGGAGAATGCCCTGACTGCTCCCTCCTGCCGCCTCCAAGGAAAAGAAGAGGAAAAGATGTGGGGATTCCTAAGGCAAGTCATGACTTCTACTGCTGGACCCTTGGTGGTGTTTCCAGGCAGTCCTGGGAGGGAAGCGGGTGGCAATGGAACAGCCTTTCTTTTCTCCTTGACCCATCCATGCCTCTACGGGACATGTGGGCCTTCCCTCTCCTGCGCAGCGTCCCTGTGCAGGAGCAGGACAGAGCAGCTCTCAGATAGCCCTGGGCAGTGCTGAGCTCCTCATAAAGTCCACTGATTTCAAAGGGAGTTTTGCATCAAAATGTTATTAAGCACTTGTTTTTTTGTATATTGAAGTGGCAGTACTCTGGGAAAGGTTTGGCAGGCTCTCAGCTCCTCTAAATACATTTCCATCAGCAGCCAATGCTGGGGAATGGCTATGGCTGGCTGTTGCTTCAAGCAGCGTTGTAGACCTGGTGGGAGCAAAATACTTGTCTGGGACATTCTGCCTCCAGAAACTCTTGGCATGCACAGTTGGATGTGATGCTGAGTTGTTTAGGGGGAATTTCTGTGGCTCCTGAAATATTCTGATTTTGAAGCTGGTCTTGTTCCTGTAACAATGACTAATATTCTTCAGGTTTTTTATCTGACTGCTCTTTATTCTTTTAATAATAATTCTTGGGATCTGGTGTAAGGCAGCAATTCCAAATCAACAACATTTCTTTAGGCTTATCAAAATACACAAAAAAAACCAAACCCAAGAAATGTCAGAAGAAGAATTGACTGGGCAAATAAAGTTCTATTACTCTATGTAATATTCCCTTTGAAATGTGGGTTTGCAGTTTCATATTGTACCATAAACAGCAGATAGCTCATGTGCCCTTCTGAAGACTAATTCACTCCTGTAACTTTGCGTTACATGCCTTGTGTTCAGCCTTTACAAAAAAAATGATGTGATCTTAATAATTTTCTGCCTCCTGCATTTCTTGCTTTTCTTCTCACTTATTTTTACACTTAGAGATTCTTGGCATTGCTTATTTGGGATGTTACATAAAAGACTTTAACAACTGTAGCAGTTGTTTAAACATCAACCCCAGCAAAATGAATGTAACATCATCATTTATTTCTAACGGGAGATGATTTCCCTGCTTCAGAGACCAGAATATTCTTATGTAGCATCCGGTGAAAGTCCAGGAGGAAAGAAGCTAGCAAAGGAGGCAGAGACAAAGATGAAGACAGAAAGAGCCAGTGTCTTTTTCCATTTAACTGTAGGCACCTTCTACCACCACACCTGCTCCATGGCTCCAATATTTGATGAGCTGATTTGATGAATCTGTACTGTTAGGCTTATTTAAGTATTTTGAGTCTACATGTCTAAGGTCTAGGGCTGGATTCATCCGATACCTGGAGCATCAGAGGTAAACACGCAGCTGACTAATTTCCCTAGTCTTTCAAAATTGGGCATCTCTAGAAAGTGGTTCACATGTTAGGTGGGCCATATCTCCACCTTTTTTAAATAGACTAAGGCCAATTTTGCAAAATGTTGTTCCAAAACCATCTGTCTTTATTGAAAATTCAGGAAATTCAGGAAATCTTGCCAAGGAAATGGACCTCCAAGTCACCATCCCAAAAGGAACCAGGTGTAGAAAATATTTCTGCCCTTTACCTAGCAAGAAAGATTTGAAGACAGTTTAGAAAAGCATCTTTAAATCACATTGCAAAGGTGTTTTGTACCAATGAAGATGACTGTGAGTGCTCAGTCAGATTGTCAGATGCCAACAGGTAAAATATTTCCATCAAGGTCAATAGGAGCTGGCAAGGCAACACTTTCGAAGAGTCTACTAAGTAGAAGCTCCTTTTCCCAAGCTGGCCATTAAACGCTCAAGAATCTAAATCTCTCTGAAAATCCCATTCCTCAGGAGTTAAGTTGCTTTTCAAAATGGTATTTGGGACCATAAGCCATTTTACAGAATGCCTTTTTGAAAAATGTTATTGTAGATCCTCTTAGATGTTGCTTGTGACCACAATATGTTGGGGAGGGGTTGTGATAGCCAAGAAAATTTGATTATCAATTTGTTGAGCATGTTCTTAGGCAGATCAAGTGCAAAGAGTAATTTTATTTAGCTTGAAGTATCTGGTAAACATAAAGAGAAAGAGGGCTCTGTAGTTGGACAGGTCTTATCTCAGTATCTTTATTTACATTTTCAAAGAACACTGACGCAATTTAGCTACCAAAAGAACTGCTTTCCATCAGCCTGGGAACAGAAACATATTAGTCTTTAATAGTGTTGTGTGAAAACTATGGCAAATGTTATGTAAAACTGTGCAAACAGAATGTTTGTGTTCTAGTTCCAGGTCATTTAGTGGGCAAAAAGAGAGACATTTTGTGTGAAATAGCCATGAAACGGTTTGCTATTATATAAGGATAGGAACTGCTAGATCAAACTAATGGTGACATGCCGAGAACCAGATGCTTCAAAGCAAAATGCAAGACATCCCAGTGTGGATAATTATGAAATAGTCTAACCACGGGGGAAATTTCTGCATAAATGACTTTAGTCCTAAAAGGCTACATGTTTATATTGCTTCTGAAAAGGTTTTAGTCTGATTTCCCACAGACACAGAGCTTATGCAACCAGCGCGCTGCCTGGCTGTGCAAATCTCTGACTCCCTCCCTCCCTGTCTGCTCTCCTGCCTCCAGCAACCTCTGAACATGTCCGATCTCTGCCACGTGGAGCAAAGGAGAGGAAGTCTCACAAATAGTTAAATTCCTACAGGTTTCATGAATATAAGCTGCTCCCCAGTGAGGAGAGACAGGTAATGGTGCCAGCTCAGGGTGAGCTTATACCTCATTAGAAACCAGAGAAACCATATGGCAGAGCATCTTATAAGTGCTCCAACTGTGGGAAAAGCTTCAACCATGGCTCTCCATCAACATGAGATGCAAATCCTAGGTAGTCACTGGCACTAATGGCACTATCTCTTTTTCCTATTGATTATAACTTTGAATATCCTCAGGATCTAATATAAATGCTTAATTCTTTGTGACTGAACATGTTCTTAGCTTTAACAACATCTAGGGGCAATGAGTGTTAGTTGAATAATGTGCAGATAGGACATTTCCTTTTGGTACCAGAAATCTACAGGTTTCGTTGTAGCTCGTCCCATAAAGCAGCTGGGCTTAATTAGTGCATGATGCTCTTTATGGGCCAGCAGGCTAATTTGTAAATTAATTAGAAGTAAGTTGAAGGCAGTCTTGTGCCTCTTGGGAACACTAGAATTAATTGTTTCAAGGTGCTGAAACCTTGCCTCTTTGCCATACTGGGCTGTTTGACCCTTCTCTGGAGTCAAAACCATTTTAGAAGATTTTTTATTTTATATTGTCCCTCTTCTCAGACCAGGACAGGGCCACCCCATGGCACTCATCTTTTTCACACTGAACTGCTGCAGAGTCCTCAGAATGGAGATACTGAGTGTCTTCAAAGCTTGCCCATCTTCTCAAGGACCTGGACCACAGTGAGCCACCCCATGCCAATCCGTTCCCCTTGCACTGCCAAATGCCACATCTTGTACCACTTCTTCATAACCTTCACAGCAGCATGAATTAAGTGAAGCCTCCTAGCAGAAGATCTGTGGTGCTTGCCATAGTGGTTGCATTGGCCTGGATAGTGTTTAGACATTGAACAAAAGTTACAATAGGAAGTTCTAAGGTGGAAAGGTAGGTCCCCTAAAGTAGAAGGAGATATGTATATGTGTTTCCCACAAAATTCAGCTACTGGTATAACATTGCTAATGGGGAAATTTATTCATGGATATTTTGGCAACTTCTCAAGATAGTCTTATTTCAATTGCAAATGCACACCTCTCTCTACTTTTCATTAACATTCATGCAAGGATTGGGAAGGCACTTTGACACACCCACCTGTGGGTTGCTTGCTCCTAAGATAAAATAAGTAAAATAAAATAAATCTATATTTCATTTGGAAGCCCAGATGATTTATAAGATGAATCAACTTGTCAGGGGCAGTCAGGGCTGGCAAACAATATGTCATGTCCCAGACGGTGGATTGCACAGTTCAACTGCTTGACTGCAAACCTCAAATATGCAGGAAAACATAGTGCTGGAGTCTGTTTAGGCAAAATGTTAATTGAACAAGCTCAGATTTTCACACTGTATACACTTCTCCCCACAATGAGCTGAGCGGTGTGTTCATTCAGTTTTCTTGGAGATGTGGCTTTTATTCATGTGGAAGAAGAGGTGCTGAAAGGACACGGAGGCCCAGTGGCCTGAGAGAAGAGGAGCAGCAAGACCCTGCAGGTCTGAAAGGACAGAGACCCTGGTAACTCCAAAGAACTGATGGCTGTTCTTAGCAGTTTCTTTGTGAAAGGAGGCTCCAGAGAGTTTTGCTTGGTTTTTTTGGTGAAATTGCTGAGCGTTATGTGGTTTTGACAGGACCACCTATTTTGATGTAGCATTGTACTTCTCCGAGCAGCCATATCAGTGTGTTATTTTCTATACCTATTTTTTTGGACCTGAGACATTTACGTCCATGCATGCAATATACTTTATGTTTCAGTCTTCTCTTCCATGTCTACTACACATCCTCATTTCCACACTCCCACATAATCTACTAGAAGGGCGATTTTTTGGCATTTGAGAGGGGTGTTAACAAGGATCAGATGCTGCCATCACTTATGAAAGAGCTAGATTTCCTTTACCAGCTGTGGTATGCCCTGGTAAAAAAAATCCATCAGTGTGGACATTACAGTGAAGTTCTTGTGTTTAGCAGGTGAAAAGTCAACACTCGACATGTAGTGAGATTTGCTCATGGAAAACCCCTGGAAGCTGTTTTTAGCAGCGGGGTATTAGTCACCCTTGGAAGACTGCTAGCCACTTGGCGCTTCTGGCTCGCACCATGCCGTGCCATGCCACGTGTGAGGATTGCTTTGGAGGCTGCACAGTGTTAACAGCTACTCCCGCTTTGCCTCAGGTGTTGAGTTTAAGCGCATGGTTCCCAGTTATTTTCGGAAAACATGAGCTCACGTTCCAGACAGCTTTCTCTCCAGCCAGAAGACATGTGCTGTGTCTTTCCCTGTGCTGGGGGGCTGGGAGGGGTAACGTTCTGCATCTGCAAGGAGGATGCCATGGGATTTCTGCCGAACCTGTTTGGGGACACGGGGCAGCGGGGACACAGCGCAAGGGTGACTGAGGGCTGAGAAAGGGATGTTTTCTGTGTCAGATGGAGAACAGCCAGAGGAGACAGCAGAGCAATGAGGTCATGGAGCTAGGTCTGAGGAGTGGAATCCATTAGAGCATCACAAGCGGTGGATTAAGTCATGCTGCACTAAGGCTAAGGCAGCTCCTAAGAAAACAAAAAGGGAAAACGCAGGTGATGAAGGAATATGTCAGTTTGATAGACCAGAAAGCTGGCTTGCCCACAGGGATGCTGTCTCAGAGCAATGTCCTTGGACAGTCACCCATCCCCTCCAATCTCCAGTTGCCCCCTGATCTCCAGCACCGCTGGGCTGACCAGGGAAGGGAATCCTGCTCAGCACCCCAAGGATAGTGCTGGATTTGGCCGGCTGGTGGAGAAGTGAAAGGAAAGCCCCATCGAGGATGGCCCCACGCCGGCTGTGTGGGCATGGGGATGCGCTTTGGCAGGAACTTGTGGAGGATCAGCTGGGTCCCTTCTCCTGGACCAGCCAGCCCTTTCCTTCCTCTGCAGCTCAGACATGGGTTTGCAGAAAATAAAGGCTGCTAATACACAGTGTCACCACTTTATATGGAAATGTCTTGAAATAATACATATTTACAGCTTTTAATGACGTCTTTATCATATGAGAGTCTAAGAGCGTGTGGACCTTGAATTGGATGGATAAATGGAGCTGGAAACAGTTTTTCTGATGGAGAGTACACTTAAAGGCAGCTCTGGGGGCAACCAGGAGGATTCGGAAATTCAATTTCTTTGCTAGATATGACCAAAATGAGCAAATATGAAAGTGTTAGGAAAGACACAGCATTTCATTTAGACATCTTGTGTTAAAACACTGTGGATGTTTTCCTTGGAGAATTTTCAGGGCCATGGCACCTTTCATTCAAAATACCTAGAAAAATAAAACATGAAAAGTAAACCAGAAAAAAACAGGCTGAACAGAGAGTCTTGTTTGATACAAGGCTGGTAGGAGGGGAAAAGTGGTTGTTTCAGCTGCTAAATTATTCCTTCAATTTTACTGCTAAGGCCCTCCTGAGTTGCTCAAATGGCACAATGGGGTCTTAAATCTTGCCAGGGGATCCTCCTGGTGCAGGGAAACCCCTGGGTGGCCCCAAGCCAAGGAGGTTGCTTAAGAGAGGCTACAGTTGTGTTTAGACCAGGCAGGGCTGTCTGTATAGGGCCGAAAGCGTGTGGGAAGGCACAATGCAGCTGAGAAACTCTCTCCTCTGTTTCCATTTTGTGGCTTCTGCAATAATCTTTCAAAGGAACCTTATAAACCTCTAAGTAGTGGGTTTTTTAAAACATTACTGTTATGGTAATAGTTTAGCGCTACCTCCTTTGTTATGTGTTAATGGTGCCCTCCTCTCAAGTCTACTAATAAAAGAAACTTAAACCTCAATGTGAAAGTCCTTGTAAAGTTACAAATCAAACACATTTGTGCTGTTTTTCCCCTGATATTCAAGACACTGGAGTGGCTCTGCACTGGGTGTTAGCGTCAGACCTTAACCAGGGAGCTTATGTCGTCTGTGACGCCTGCTGCTATGTGTTCGGGGTCACCTCCTCTGTGTACGAGGCAGAGCTGTACAGGAGTATTTCACAAAGTGAAAGGTCTCTTAAATGAGAGGGGAAGGGAAGACATGGGGAAACTTCAGACAAATTAGGAATAATAGAGAATATTACATCTGCAATGTGGATAGAATGATTCATAATCTGTATCATGCTTTGATCATCCCTTTAATGTAACTTTTGAATCAGCCTATGGAATATATTCATATAGAATTTATTTCCTGGCAAGTGAATTCTCCAGGCTTGTTCACAGGTCTATGGAAAACTCTCTTTTCAGTTACACTCTTTAATTCTATATATTGCCCTAAATAAAATAGGAAAAGAGGGATGTGTCTGATTTTCCCAAATTGGCCAGGGCATCACCATACATACTCTGCAGGCATCCCAGTCCTCAAAGCACTAGACTACTGCTATCTTCATAAAGGAGTGATGAGTGCACGTAGGTAACGGTAGATTGTGGGCATTTTTTGAGAAACCTGTGGTTTAGATGGCATCTTGAGAAGCCTCCCAGCTTTATATTTCCTATGGTTTCTGTGAGCAATTACTTATTGGGGAAGTAAATGAAAGAAAAAAATATAAATGAGTGGGAAGTGTAGACTGATTTCTGGAGAAAAGTACAGTGGAAAAGACAGGAAGGCTGAATTTAGACAGACCTAGAAAATATAAAAATGAAGCCAGCTATTCCTTTCCTATTGCCAAGACACTGTTTTTATAAATAGAAAGAACGAGGGTCTCCGTAACCTCACTGAGTCATGAAGAGGTGATGGTTCAGCTCACCTCATCTTTACATGCTTTTGTGCAAAGGCAAGGACTGTCCCCTGTGAACACTGTGGAGGTCAGCTCCTGCTTAGCCACTGATTACTCTCAGAAAAGATGAAGTCTCAAGATAACTTTTTAAGACAGACAGTATCTTGCTGTGGAGAGCCTCTGAGCTTCTGAGGGCTGGCACGTTTCCATACGGTGTCCACTTGGGAGCAGATAAAATGAGGGTGGTCTCAGCTTTTGTATTCATGGGTGGGAGGTCAGTTTTGACCCCAGATGATCTTCCAAACCCTCAGGAAAGCTTGAAGTAGGTGTGCTCATGCTGGTGTTCTGGGATGACAGGGCTTGAGTCTGGTACTAAGCCCTTCTTCGTGCATCATGCGGATATGGCAGCCCTGGGAACCTGCCATTTTATGCGTTTGGGCGTGATGAGGTGTATGTTCCCAAGGACCAGCCAGGCAAAGGCAGTTGGCCACTTGGAGATGTCTTGAGCGCCAAATCCAACCCACCAGTCCTAGTCTGAGCCATGCTGGTGAAGCTGGTATGTGGTCATGGGCCTGTTGCCTTACTGAGATGGAAAGGATGTGCCCATCTGGACCATGAAATGAGCTGCTGGAGGTAGAATCCCCTTCCAGCATATGTTGTGCTTTTCTTAGGGTGGCAGAAGGAAGTCAAAAGCTTTCCAAAACGGGACAGAAAGTTAAAAAAAAAGGAACTATTTTCATAGTTGGAGAAAGGCAGAAAAAGTAAGAGAGAGACCTCGAATGGATCTTTATTTTTGTTGCCAGTGGTCCCAGGATGAAGGCAGGATCCTTATACATACCCGTCTGGTTTCTACCACAGGATACAGCAAAGTTGACAGGTTTCCACTGGGAGGGTTAAATTCTGTTAAAGCAGCATTTTCTCATGGAAAATATTTTCTGTTGGAACATTTTTGGCTAACTTTCGGTATGAATACGAAAGGCTCTGTCAGCAATGCTACAGTTACTTCATCCATTAAAAGCACACAGCCTCTGGAGGGGCAGGAGGGGGCTAAAGGTGCAGCCCCTACCTCTCCGTGGTGATGCTGAACATGGGCTGCCCTGTCTGCAGCTCTGGCCACCCCCAAAACCCTGCAGTGGTGAAAGCCCTCGGGGCTTGCAAGCGGCTGAGCAGCGATGGCTGGGTCTGCCCACGCAGGGCTCACTCCCCGTGGGTGAGCCAGCTGTATTATGACTTTCAGCCATATTTTAATCCGATTGATGGAGTGGCCGGAGATGCTGATGAGATTAGAGCTCAGCAGGATGACGAAGCACTTGGGATTTGCCCTCGCGCCAATCCCTGCAGCACACCAAAGAGGAAGGGCTGCTCCTGATTTACAACCCATAAGAACCCTGCGTTGAGGTGGAGCGTTTCCTCCAAGACATGTGTCCAACCCAAACACATCTCACAGTCTGCAGCCAGAGCTTGGTCTGACTTTTTTTTTGACCGTGCCCAATGCCTTGTGTGTGGTCTCCGGCATTGGGACATCACCACAGGGGACCCAGAGGCACCGTGGGGCTGGTGGGTGTTCGGCTCCACTTCCCACAAGGCGACCTGCCAGGAGGCAGCACTGCAGGCACCTCGTTTCTCTCCACCGATCAGATGACAACCAAAGTAATTGCTCTTGGGGCTGGCCGGCTCAGAGGGGATTACGGGCTGGGGTCTGTAGCGGGTGTAAATCACCCAGTGCTCACTGGCAGCAGTGGAGCGAGGTGGATTTGCACCAGCTATGAATTTCATTCATTGCACTTAAATAGACTCCTTTTTTCTTTTTCCCCATGTGAAAAAAGGAAAATTGAGGCAAACCATTTCTACACCTCCTGATTACTTTGTTTACAGGGACGGTTCCTCTAAATGCTCCAGCCCGAAGTACCGGCGGTGTTAATAGAGTGAACTGCAAGTACGACACAGCAGTCATCTGAACGGCTGTCACAAGGACGGAGAGCGCTCCCTCTTGAGCGAGCCTCAGATTTTAAGCCCTGAAAGAGCAGCTTGACATCCTGTGACCTGCCTGGTAATGTTCTTAATCCACCTCTTTATAAATACATGTTCCCGAGAGGGGTGAAGGAGCGGCGGGGGAGGACAGCGAGTGCGGCAAGGAGTATCTAGCAGCCTCGGGCTGTGCTTGCGGGAAGCGGATGAAGGTGCTCACAGGCTAAGTGGATTAAGCCCAGGGAACGTCAGTTCAAAAATAGGCGCTGCAGCCTGACATAAAGATCTCGGGAAGCGAGAGGGTTCACTGGCAACCAGTGCAGGCCCCCAGAGGAAGTGAGGGAGGGTCCAGTCTCGCCGGCATTTCCTACGCTGGCCTGGAGATGCCCAGGGGATCTTCCTTCTCAGGGTACGGCTCAGACCTGGCTCTGAGCCCCAAGGTTTACACATATCCCTGCAAGATGCAGCTGGTGGAGCAAAACCAAAGCAGGGTCCTCCAGGGATGGCTGCAAGGGTAGGGTGCTCCCTGCCTGCCCCTTGCCCTGCCCTTTTTTAAGCCCACCAAGTATCCAGGCTTGGTTGGGCATGGCCATGCCTGACACCAAACCTTCCTCCAGAACAATGGCAGAACCTGGAATTAAAAAAAAGATTGAGAGACATTAATTTAAAGAAAAAAAAAAGAAGAAAAAGAACACCACTAATAAAATAACCATTAAAATAAGGGAGAGTTAAAAATAGGATTTAAAAATAAAAGTAAAGTAATAAGAATAAACACCCCCTCCTTGTGCCTCCCCAAACATTTTATCCCTTCTTTTCTTGACACAGAGACTGATGTTCTTCAGGACAGCGGCTGGTTTTACCTTGTGTCTTGTGCATAGAGAGAGCATCTCCAGGGCTTTGCTAATCACAGCAATACCCAAGCTAATGACAGTTCTTGCTCCTCTATAATATCTGACATTTTTTGGCTGTTCCTTTTGCACTTTGCCCCATTTATTTTCTTCACATATACTGGTGTTAAGCCTGTCTTTAAAAAGTAGTTGCCCTTGTAATCTGAAGTGTGTGCTGATTGCATGTTTGCTAACTCAAAAGCAGCTGAATGGGCTTTTGACCAAATATTAAAACAATTATTACTCTTTGACCTGGTTTTAATCGTGTTAATGATTTTAAGTTTGAAGCTAGTAAGTAAGGAAGACGCACAAATTCAAACACGATGTGAGGGGTAGTGACTCTTTCAAACTCTTAATGTTATGATAATAAGCATATCTTGCTTTATTTTTTTTCCTAGATTTAAGTATGCAAAAGAAGCCATGTTGGGTTTCACACGCACAGGATCTGTGCTATAAAATGGCAGCTATGATCTCACATCTGTCTTTTGGCCCCCAGGAAAGGTTAGCTTTTTCTTTTTGTCCTAATATTGCAGGAGTTAACATCTTAGGGGATAGAAACAAGCCTGAAAGTCTCCAGGAAGATAATACTTGGGAAGACAGGTTTAAGCTAAATAAGAAAGCAGATTTCATCAGCCTTCTTGGAAACAACCTGACCAGAGACTTGCGATCTGTTTCTAAATTTGGCCTTTGCATTTTCCATGTACAGGAAGCGATTTGGACACGCACATCAGGGGCCGAATGCCTTTGTTTGTTATAGGGCTGTGGTAAGTTGGGTGTTGTAAACATGACTCATGACAAGTTTAATTAAGACAACAAACATGGGAAATGTAGCAGAAGGTCACGCATCTTCCTTCACAGTTTTGGCAACTGAAGATTTTTCTCAGAGATTTGAATGTGCTGCGCCAGCGCAAATATAAATACAGATTTTATACTGATTTTCTCTTTCCCAAAATGATTTTTAGCATTTTTTGGATGGTGCTAAAATAGCCTGAATAGAAAAAAACCCTGACCTAATGCATGATCACATTAACTTGTGGCAAGCCAAACTGCAACTGATGAAAATAAAAGATGTTGTGAACATATGATAAAAATCCTACAGTCAATTTGGTCCTGCCCCAACAATGACAAATTTACTCCTGGATGAATCAGACTGAATGTATCAGACACTCAAATACCCACCTGTCAGTGCGGAACCTGCCTGTTTCTCAGACTTTCAAATGCACATTTGGTGTTCAAATGAGCACACTTCCTGATGGAGCAATTTGTTCCAGACTCATTACTTGAGCTTCACCTCTCTGCAGATGTCTGGAGACTCAGATTTTGGTTCAGACAAGTTTCTTCCTAAACCAGCTTATATGGTGAACAAAAGAGTCCTTACGAGTAGATACCTATAGGCACAGTGTTCTTGAGAAGATGGTGGTGTGTTACCACCTCTGCGGAGTGGACAGCAAATTCAGGTGGGGGGCACTGACCTAAAGTTTTGTTCATGTGGGGCACTTCTGGGAACTTCCTGCGCATTTGGAAATCTCAGTGATGCAAAGCCGTGGCATCGCGCTTAACACCTTACAATTAACATAGCATGGTATGCTCAGGAAGAACTCCATCTACTTTAACGTTGGCCACTTGGAAGCTAGGCATCCCATTAAGATAGTCAACTGGCCTCTTCCTATAGTCAGCTGAGAAAAAAGATGTAGGTAGGAATATCCAAAAGGAATCGATCCCATGTCTGCAGTAGATGAGACAATTCCATAGGTACCTATTTCTCAACAGTGAAGCCAGACAAGGGAGCCCTGGTGATTAGCTGAGACTACCAACCTAATTTTCAGATGGCTAAAATGAAATTAAATCAATCCCAGCCTCAGAGACAGGAATACTTGTGCCAAAACACTCCTTCACATGCAGGTCTTGTAAAAGCACGCTTCTTCAAGACTTCAGACAAGTTTATACAAAATATTTGAAAAGTCTTTTATCAAATAAAATCCTCTTGAGGATTTTGAAGTCCAAGAAGAGCAGATTTGTACTGGTGTGGGCAAAACCCCCTAGCATGTGAATTGATTAGCTGGGAAGGAGCTTTTCAAAATATAAGATTTTTAGGTTAATGTGGCCTCTCAATTTCCCTAGAACTTGTGTTCTTAAATACCTCAGAAGCATTTGAAAACTCCCTATCCAAATTAAAAAGAAGTATTAAATTTATTAAACCGGGAAAGTGAAATTTGGATTCTGCAGAGAGTTTAAGGCACAGGACTTGTAGAGTCTATCCCAGGATTCAAAAGTACTTTAAAATGCATCTAGATGAAAATTTCCAAAGTCACAAATAATGCCAATATGTCTTTGCAAATCTACCCCTTAGTTTCTACCCTTTCTCATTCCCTTTAAGTCAAAACAGCGTAAACACCAAGTAGTTATAATTTCAGATTGTCTGCTGATGTCTGTGATTAAAACATCCCATTTGCATAAAGCAAATGTGTGTGAGTGAAGGTTTTGCATGGTCTACTGTCTAAAATGAATGTTTTGGTTCATTCTGGTTACCTGTATGAATGGATTTATCAGAAGATTCTCCATTAAATCATCACACTATTTTATTTTATTTTATTTTATTTTATTTTATTTTATTTTATTTTATTTTATTTTAGTGTCTTACTAAGAATTATGAAACTAGTTCAGTCTGATTTTCTCATGAAGACATTTTGTCACGCAACCCCAGCATTCATATTAAGTGTGTTTACAGACCAGAAACGTGTGCACATGGCCAGTGTGAATTTCTGGAGAAACTAATGATGGGCAATTTTACCACCAGATTCCTCAAAAGCCTCTGTGCTCTGTTTTTCAGGGAAGCCCAGTGATTTACAGGGACAAAAAAACATTGCAAACACGGAAAATGAAGCCCCACTCCATTGAGCAAAACTCCCGTAAATGCATAAAGACTCCAAAAACCAGCAATGGGGAAAGACCCTTCCTCCAGGAGTGGCACAGGCAGCCATGCCGCAAGAGGGAACGCTCCCAGCCATTGCAAAATGACGGTACATTGCAGTAATATCCCCCAGTCATCTCTGTTGCAAGCTGTCGTGTTCGGGAACACTGCGGCGGGATTAAACAATACTCTCAAACAGATTAACCAAGGCATAGCTGCAGCCCTGTGCAGGTCCCTTGGCGGAATTGGTGACAGCAGGATATTGCGTGAGCTCCATGCACCATGGCTGTGTGGCGGCAGCAGCTCTCACCAGCCAGGCTTTGCTCCCCGGGTGTGTGGTGCTCAGCGTGAATGTTTCATCACAAAAGAAGAATTGCGGACCTGGACCGTTTCGTCGAAGGCCCTTGTCTCTCCCTGGCTTGGGTTGCGCTGCAGTGAGCTCAGCATCCTGCAGGGTCCTGTCCAGGCAGCCTGGAGTCCCAAGTGAACTGATTAGCATTGACTCATTAGTCTAAATGGATATCAACTTGAACGTCCTATGCATTCCTCTCAAAGCTCATTCAAAACCCAGAGCTAAAGGGCAGATGAGCACTGTAGTGAAGGGGGAAGTATCATGTTTTACTACCAGATTTGAGAAAAATCCCATCATAGCCCTTCTGGGACCATACTGGCTTCTGAAATATATTTTCTCTTGAGAGCTGAACCAAGGATGCAAGTCAGAATGACACAACTTTCGTGAAATCTGCATTTGCAGGGGGCAGAAGGGAGAAATCTGCATAACCACAAAAAAATAGTTCAAATACCAGGGCAAGAATGCCGAAGTAGGATTTGTTTTCACGCCTTAATTTTTATTTTTCAATGTGACTGTGGGGTTTTTTTCAGGGGAAGAGGACTTTTAAGGATAAGAAGGAATTCTGGATGATCAGAATAAGCAGGTCTCACATCAGAATAGTGACACCAGTAGCTCTGGTCAGGTTGTTTTGCTCTCCTGTACATTTTATTTAATGTGGAATGGTAATAACTAATGAAGAAAGGACTCTGAGGCTCCTACTGAGTCAGCTCAGGCAAAACTCCCCTTTTAGATAAGGAAGTTTTACCTGAGTAAGAGCTCAACATAGACTGTAAAATCTGGTCATGAAATCCTCAGCTAAGCCTATAAGAAACCAAAATCCTTCAGACAGACAAGTAAAATAGGATTTCCAACCTCCATAGTTATTCACATCCTACTAATGAGCTCTGGCATCTGTGGCAGAATTTTTAGAGGAGTATTGATCTCCTGCAAAATTTGGTGTGTAATAGTGATTTGCAGACACAGAGAGAATATCGAATCCTCCTCCCTCGTTATTTCCCAGTGGGCTGGTCAATTGGGGAATGCTGGAAATGCAGATGGCATTTCCATTTCTCCTCTTCATCCATCAAGTGGTTATTTGATGGTCCATCTGATCAGTGTGACCGGTTTTATTTTTTTGTCCCTTTTCACAAATAATCTTATTGAATGTTGATGTTTGACACAGTCATATGTTGTAAAGCAAAGGTTTCATGAAAGGAACTAGTTATGAACAGGCTCTTGCTCCTGAGTAAGATGAAAGCAATTTCTTTTTGGGTAGTTTTAAAAATAGCCAGTGCTGTTAAACATATTTGTATTTCAATGCACATTTTTCCTGCTCTTTCAAGCCTCGCTGCCTCCTCTACTGAGAGTGTTACAACCTGCATCTGTGGGCAGGACTGTGAAACAGTCTTCCAAGAAGAAGAGCCGTGAGCACACCAGTACCATCTTACACCACCTGAGTTAGACGTGGTCTTACCAGCTGACGGCACATTCAACCACAGCAGGGAGCAAGCCACAGGGTACCATTTCAGATCCAGCATTTCTACCTGACCCATCAGGGTCAGACCCTCCCAGGAGACTCCCTTGGGCTGATCTTACACACATCTCAGAAGACAAATAAGTTGTATTGTCCTCAGGGAAAACCACTGCTGCCTTTTCCTCAGGACTGCTTGTGCCATTGCAACCTGGAGCAGGGAACTGGGGTCAGCGAGCTTGTGTTGCACGCTCAACCTCTTCGCCTCCTTTGGAAAACCTACCCAAATTTGGCCAAGCGATAAATGTCTATAAAAAGTCCATCCCTACATGATCCATGGAGACTTCTGACTCCAGATCAGGGTTTGAACAGTAAAGATGAAGCATGAGACCATGTGCTGGAGAAGAAAACAAGATATTGAATAGCTGTTCATTAATCAAGTGCTGGGAACAGAGTGAGAGAGGGGTACAGCGGTAAAAAATAGCATGCAGTTCTTATAATTAAAGGCTGTTTCAGGATGCATATGTACAGAGGGAGGTGGGGGAGTGAAGTAATATTACACAAGCAACCTTAATTTACACATGCCTTACTTCTGGAGTGCTCAGCTTGGTAATTCTGCTGCTACTCTATGGGCACAAGAGTTTTTTTTTTCTATTCTATAGAGAGGTTTTCTGCCTTTCAATTCCCTGTACATCTCTGGCTTTATAAGATGTGGAATATTTGTGACTGCATTGTGCTGCGATGATGTGATCACAGAGCTCTTTTCAGCTCCATGGAAGAAATGAAAGGTTGCGCTCACTGCGAGCAGTTGCTAAGAAAGAAAGAAACCCTATTTTAAGCTGTTCCACAGAAGCACATACTGGCTTGATTGGTTATTGATTCCAGTTTCGTTATGGAGAAAGCACATTTTTAGCCACAAACGTGTGCAGCCACATGTTGAGCTGCGAGTGTGAAAACTGCATCAACTGTAAGGCTCTGCTGTGGGCTGTGCTGAGGACCCACGTTTCCCACTCGAGCGAATGGCACCAATCTCTTGAGGAAAGTTTTCTTGGCTTCTTCAGCTGTATTGAGCTTTAGATTCAATTCAGTTAGGAGTCGGTTGTGACTTGGATCTCGCAGGCTGTCCCTAGACTGGTAGATTAAACAAAGCCTCGGACTGCTTTGGATATTGGAGCGTGACTGTCTATTCTGCAAAACTGTTGGACCGGTCCAGGGAGTGGTGGAGCCTGCATGAATTATCACCCTCCCGGATAGTGCCTAGACATGGGAATGCGAGAGTTTAAGAGGATGCTACAGGCTCTTCTGTGCAGGATGGCTTCGGTGTCAGGCAACGTGCACGGACATGTTCAGTGTACTAGGAAGCCATAGGTATACATAAATATATGTGTGTATATATATATAAATATAGGCAGCCATACTTGCCAGAGATATACAGCTTATTAATGCCTTGCAAATCTGTTCAGATTTCCATGCTACATATGAAGGAGCAAATGCATACATCTCACCTCAGAGCGCACGGAAAGAAGAGATGTGGGGGCTGCACAGTTTTGGTTCTGCTTTTACCCCAGCAAAGCCAAAATGCAGGTTTTGTGGCAATTCACCATTAGCCAAGGGCAGAAAGAATACGGGCAGGGAACAGGAATGCCTGTGGATACTGGGCTTTTGGGATACCCTTTCTTCAGAGCTGTGCCAGTTCAGTCGTTAGTTGAGAATAAATAACAACAAAGTACCTCCCTGAATCAATGTTTGTAGGAACAGAGCCCAGGGTCAGGCACATCTAAAAAGGACATTTTTTTTCCCTGAAGAAAGCCAGAGTCTGTGAAAATGAACAAGGGAAAGGCTTGGAAACGGTTAGCTATTTCCTGAAGGCTTTTCCCATTTCTTCTCGTGCAAGTCAACCCATGCTTTGTCTGGATGAGAGTGGGTATTTCTTTTTTCAGAAGTGCTGGAGATATCTTATTTTCCTTTTGTGGGAAGGTTCCAGACCCTTTTGCTGTTTCTTGGCCTGAAAGAACTGAAATGTGGTCACTTGTGTGGGCTGCAAAAGCCATCTGCTTGGGCCTGTTTTCAGAGGAGGCTTGAGGCAGACATCCCGCAAAAAAGAGAGAAGAGAAAGGAGTCCTCTCAGCACCTATCGGCACTGGGCTGCTACTGAAACAGTTGTTTCTGAAAGGATCCCCTTGCTCCTCGCTTGTGTTGCTAATCGTATTTTAGGGACAATGGGTGCAGGTCCTCGATGTCTGTGCATGTGCATGCGTTATTACATCCATCTGTCTGTCCAGAGCAGCTGGGTACCTCGAGCGATCCTGTTGGCATTAGCTGACCCATGTTGAAATCTCCTTTATGCTTGATTTCAAGTAGGAATTGCAGACCTCAGCCTATGCTGTGGACCTAGTCGACTGTCCATCCAAATTCTGGTCACCCATTTGTTGTTAGCAGGATTCTGGCCGAAGTCTGTGATGGAAGTTGTCTGGCCTGCAGACCCCAGTTTTCCTTCTGTGGCTGGCAGGAAAAAGGGCAGGTTATTGCTAGAAATTTGCCCTATATGGGATTGGGATATGGCCAAAGTGCACATCTGGAGCCATATTCCCCCAGTTTAAACCAGCCCTGTTTCTCATTCTGGTTTCCCTAAATATTTGATCAGTCGATCAGTCTTCCTCTTTGATCCAATGAATATTTAATCATTTATATAAAGTCAAACAGCTCCAACAAGAGAGATTTAGAGCAATTCTCCCCCACCACAGCACACGGCTGTGTAATGACTTACGGAGACTTCAGAGCCATGTCAAGCTTCTGCTCTGACTCCAACAGCACAGAGGTTTAAGTCTGGGCTTCCCCCACAGCCGTGTTGTAGGGTCCCAAGCAAAGGAAGATCTTTTCTTGGTCTTGCCTTGGGTTTTCAGTCCCACCAGCTGCTGTTTGGCTGTTTTCGATGGCTGTGTCTACGTTTCTGAGTCAGGACCTGAAGCTGGGCTCCCAGGCCTTGGGCAGGTTTGGAGCCCCATTGCTTAGGGCTATTCCCCTGGGTAGCAGATTGGGCTTGGAGAGAGCTGGTTGGAGGGACCAAAGCAGAGGTGGGAACTGAGCAATATCACTGGAGACCAGGACCTCTGCTCCTTCCTAGGAAGGGCTAAGAACGTACCCAGGGTGCCATGCTACCCCCAGGCCTTGTATGGGGGGGAGCCTGGTTCTTGGCTGAGGACTGAGAACTCACTAGGCAGCAGCGGGATAAGGAGGAGCAGGGCATTGCAACACTACCATGGTCTTGAGGGTCTGTTCCCTGGTGCCTGGTCTTGGTACCATCTTAGTTAATATTAGACTCAAACACACCTGCGTTTTAGAGTCCTCTCATCCTTGAAGAAGCAAGGGGATAGATTTTATATCAGAAATATAATGCCATTCAGTAATGAGCTGGAATTCAGTAATGAGCTTGCACCATGCTGGTCACCATAAATAAAGGAATTTGGCCCTTTGCTTTTATTTTGAATGTACCATAACTTTGGTTTCTGGAAGTGCTTCTTTTCTGATACACTTCAAACAAGGGGCTCAAAATGGAGAGAACGGGATCAAACTTAGCGTCTCATGTTTCTCACCACTTCTCTAGCAGAAAATATGTTTCCCAAAGCAAGCCAAGACCACATCAAAATCATATCATCCCATGTCCATTTCTGCTTAATGAGGCATCTTCATGTAGATCAGTTAGCACAAACACTTATTCATTCATCCTTTCACTAACCAGTCAACCACAAAAATATAACTGACATTTAAATGGTGCAGGAGGAGAGACAGGCAGGTTAGCCAGGCTGGAGATAGGGCCAGTAATTCCACAGTGTAATAAGAAGGCTCTCAAACAAACACCACATGAATTAATTGAGGCTGAGCTGGAAGATGCGGTTTTTGCTAAGGTTAATAACAGCTGACAGCTTGACCTATTCTTGCAGTTTACTGTACCAGCATCAGTCCCAGACTCTGCTTGTCTCCTCTCTTTAAATGCCCAATGCCGGATTTAGCCTCTGCACAGGGTTGGGAAGTCCCACCGTTTGCAGGTCACCCCCCCCCAGCCCTGGTCCCCATCGCTGGGTGTACCCAGGCAGTACCCAGAACAAGGACCTCTCCTCCAGGCATTCACTCCCCAGGGTCCCTCGCCCCTGCTGTCAGAAGCACAGGGCGAAGGCTGACAGTGGTGCTAATGGGGCGTGAGTGTGTATCGAGTTTTGTCATGTGGATATTATAGCTTGTGTATTTACCAGCTGCTTCCATGACCCGGAGTTAGACTCTGTCTACAGGGGTCCATTAGGAGAATTTTCATACCGTATTTATTCTTGGGGAAAAGACATTGAAACAACATGACCCCAAACTGACTAACCAACCTGAAAACTGCAGAGTAAATTATCACAGGGAAAGGGCACTCTTTGCTCAGTGCCTGCCTGGTAATGATGCTTTCTTGCTCTTCTGTTTATTTTAACCTAATGTTTCTATGCAGGTAGCATAAGGCCACGGGCAAAAGCATCTCACAAGTACCCATTGACTCCAGATGTGTCAGGTCATTGTGGATTTCACAGTTGTTATCACTGACTGTTATCACCTTGCAGCTTAATGAGACACCAGCAAGAGCAGCTTGAAGCCTCTAGTGACGTGTGTGTTTGCAATACATTTTTAAGGCCACATCTTGAGCTATGGGTAAGAGTTGAAGGCACACATCAACCCTGCCAGGTGGAACCTCAAAAGTGATCCTCATGGCCGCTGTCTCTTGAGGAGCCACAAGACTGTCTGACTGGAGAGGAGAGGAAAGGACAGCCTGAAGGCAGCATCTCGTATGGGCACCATTCCTCTTTAATGCCAGGGTTGGGCCTTTTCATCTAGGACAGCACGTGCACCAGGTTAACCACACAAAGAGGTGTCAGACCTCCAACGCTGAGGCAGAAGTAAGGTTTTGGTCCTGAAGTGGACCTGAGCATAGTCATGTGTGGCTGGTTATGTAGGGCAGATGCTGATGTTGGGAATCTCATCTATTTGGGTTGTAGTTTCCAAAACACAGTAACAACTACAGTTAATAGGTTCAGCCGTTGTGTTGGGAAGGTGTGGAAGGCTTGGGTACTATGAGTGGGATTCATCATACCACTCACTGGATGCTGAAGTCTGAGGTTCTCCTTACCATCCATAGAGAGCAAGATTCATTTGGCCAAGCTTGTCTTAGGATGTGATGGCTTTCCCTCTGGAGGTACCTCTTTCCCCTTCTCAATTAGAAAAATACCCTGGAAACAACTTGCTCTGACCTGGATATATTTCCTATAAATGTCTAAGTAGAACCAGATGGTTCTTACCACCCATGTGGCAAGGAGACCTGCAGTGAGCTACAAATAGGAGCAATGGATGCTTGTATTTTGGCTCGTACTGGTTAATCCTCCAATGGAGATGGACTTGGCTTTCCACATTGCAGCAGAAGTGCAACTGGCAACAACTGCGGTGACTGTTCTTTAGTACTTTGCCCCAGGTTGTATTGAGCAAGACCTGCTGATGTTAAGCGATATTCTGGGTGCCTTCTACAGATATCTTTTTTACTCATGAAGACTGGTAGGCAAACAGTTAATCCCTCTCCTTTAATTGCTTGCTTCCACTCTTGTATACAAAATTGAGTTGGCTTTCTTCTCTTTGAGCATGTTCTTTCCCTAGTCTGCACAACGTTGGAATACAGGGGCAGTAGTACTGGTCTTCGTGCTTTTGCTGTCCTGCCTCTTTTCCTAATACTTTTGGCACTATTTCAGCTTCGTGCTTGCCCCTGCATGCTCACTCTAATCTGGGACACCCACCAGCTGCTGCACCCATGTTCTGATGCCAGCCAGGATGCCTAGGTGCTGCAGCAATGGGATGAAATTCATAATACTGGACCTCTGTTTTTTTCTTTTGTGGGAGATGAAAGCACTAAGCAACTTCTCTGTGAGCTCTCAGCCTCTTGCAGGAGCACGTTGCTAATGGGCTGACTCCCAAAGACGAAGACCTTTCCCAGCTCCCATAGATTTCCATGAAATGTGTGGGCATTCAGCACTTTAGATTAACAAGCCCTCCTCCTGCACCCACCATGCCCACATGGGAAGAGCTGCTTCCAGAAATCATCCTCTTACAAGCCTCAACCCTGTGCTGGGTGTTCCTGCGACTCGATCAGGCTTTGCATTTATTTATGGGCTAAGAGAATAGTTGTATTTTAGTCAGACCCTCTATGAACCTGAAGAAAACCAAAGCTGAACATCTCCTCCCAATGTTACCAATTGGTCCTATTGTACAGTGGTTTTGTCAGCAAGTTATTTAAGACCTTAATCCCTTTCAGCTATTAGGGGAAGGCCAAGGCAGGGTGAGACTGGAAACAGGAGAGATTTTCACTTGGATTTTCATCTTTTCTTTTCTCAGTGCTGTAACCTGATAAAGAGGCAATAGCGTTTCACAATGCGCTATTCCATTCACTGCTGCCTGCTTAAAATGAGGAAGGTGGAGGAGTAAGAAGAAAAGACTCCTTTAAATCCGCAGCGTAGCATTGGTGCCTGTAAGAACTGTTTAAAGAAGAAGTAAAGCCACTTTAGCTTGTTGATCTATTTCTGCACTGTAATTTATGCTGCCATTCACGCAGTGTCAGAAAGCTATTGTAAACCGTTCTATAAACCCACACTGTAGACTTGAGGGGCTCTAGTTCATGGCTCTGCCAGCACTAGCATACTGGTGATAGGATAATAGCAGGTTTCAGTCCTAACAGGTTTTTTTTGGGGGGGGTTAATGTACAAGAGGAAGAATTTTAATGATTCCCAACAGGCCACCCACTTAGCTATTAGCAATAAGCAAGCTACAGTGTATGCATCCTGGTAGAGGTGAGTTTTGAGAAGGGATGTGAAATATAAGCTAAGAGCTTTCACAAATGATTTGTGGAAGGCACTCCATGAAATACCACATCGGTGAGATAGCTCAGAAGAAAGCCCGGGCTGGGAAATTGCTTCAGAGTAGCAGCTGTGGGGAAGATACCATTTCTTTGGGCATTGCCACTCATATGAGAAGGGAAGCTAGAAGAAAGCTCATTCAGGAGGATAACGTGCCGTGAGCAACAGGGGAATAGGCAGGGCAATGGCATAAAGGGAAGATGCTGAGGACAGGATCCATCTCAGCTAACATTAAACATTTAGTCATCCAGGCTCTCTTTGTGGTCAGCAGAGCGTGACACTTTCAAGGTATGATTCATCTGACCTATTTTGGGCACTAACCTACCTAGGATGAAGTGAATTACCCTTTATACATGCCTGTTCCTTCCTACTGGTTCTGAGGGGAGCTTCAGACATGTAGCTCAGATACAGACATCTGTATTTTAGACACGTCAAGGGAAGTGAGACAGATCCTCCTTTGCACATGGAGTGGGACTCTGGGAGAGGGAGTGCACGGCCACACGGCATCCTCCAAATCTGGGACAGCAGCCAGTCACCATCCGCCCTTGTCTCCATGAGAGACAAGGAACCAGAAAGATAGAGGATGGAAACCAAGAAAGGAAGAGAGGGGAAAGAGGACAGGGAGCTTCCATTCAGCCATGTTATGTTCCAGCTCTCACCAAGAGCTGCTGTAAGTAATATGGGAGATGTGGGCCGAGAAGAATAACACAAGAAAATAAAAATGAAAAAATGAGTTTTAAAAGTTTCACTAAGAAGTGAGCTTCTTCATGAACAACCAACGTTGTTATAACTATCAACTAAAAAAAGAATAATGACATTTTCTCATTACCGTTTTTTCTGAAATTGTGTTCCAGAATCTTTATGGCCAATCTTAAACTTGCTGAGATGTATATTTTGCACTGAAAATCAGGTTTTGCATGGGCAAGAAAGAAAGCTTTTGTGATGACTACAGCACAAATTTCTGTGAATGGTTCTTTAAGCTGCATTGCCAGAAATGTCATGAATCCTCTCAGAATTCCAAGGGAGGGAAGTGGTTTGAAATTCCTAACACTGCTCTTTCAGCCAGAACAGCCATTTTGGGTGTATTTCACATGAAGCATGGCTTCAGGGCTTGATATGTCTTCATTCTGGGCCCTGTATTGTGCCAAGGAAATTCTCAGTGTTTAACAAATAATAATAGAAATAAGCTGTGTAAGCATATGTGAATCTTCACTTTATAATTTTACGTGTAGAAAAATGATCTCATAGGCACATAGGAAATAGAGCAGATGGTAAAATGTGTGTTGGACTAAACTCAGGCTAGAGACTAAGTCTGCTAGACAATAAAAGCAGAAATGCTGGACCGTCCCCTCCAGCCATGAACATGAAGTACGCCTTGTGAACTGAGATAGGGGAGCACAGATCAAAAGAGATTAAGAGGCCACCTTTGATCTGATGTTTTCTCCTATTACTGTAAGTTGCAGCGCTGTGATCTGTCATTCCCTGCCTGGACATTCAAAAGTGTTTACACAAGGACAGCCCTCAGCTGGGTTACTGAGAGATGGGTACCCAGCTGCATTATTCCAATTTTGAACACGTGCAATTCCACCCGTTTCAGAGGTGTTTCATTGGCAGTGGAACTGGCTTGAGAAGGTGGTCTTGGTTAAGGTCTTGTAGCTTAACCCTGCTGCTTTTCTCCTCCAGAGATCCTCCTTGGTGGAGATGGATGAATCCTAGTCCATAATCCAGTTTCAAAGCATGGGTTTCCCTCAGTGACTAGGGCCAAGCTGCAGCCCTGCGCAACAGCAAGGTAGGTTGGGAAAATCAGGAATAACCGTGAACTGCCTGAATTCAAAACTGCTGCTGGAAGAGAAAAACTGAGAAATGGAGTCATGCCAGACTGCAAGGATGTTTTGCTCTGTGTACTAGCGAAACAGAGGCCAGCAGAGCATTATAAAAGCAAAGCACACAAACAAAACCTCTTCACAACATATTCCTCACCAGAAAGTTTGTATGTAAACAAAAACTGCACATCCCAGGTCTGTTAAAAGACATAGGCTGAGCTGGAAGACTCCAACAATGATATCAATGTAAATATTAAGAGTGCAGGTCTGGCCAGTTAGTAGCCCCTGATTGATGTGCTATATTAGATTCATGCCTGCCTCAGGAAAAAATTATCTTCTGCTGTCATGTCAATTTTTATTCTCCTTTCTCTTTCCTGCAGGATGCCTGATAGCCTATTCTGGAGTGTTAAATACAAATCATCACAGCGCTCTATTAGATATGCTTCTCTACATCGGGCAGATCATGCGCTTCAGAGACCAAAAGGACTCATGTCTATCCACTGGCAACTTCCATTCATATCAATGGCAGTGGCCTTGGCACAACTGTCTAGGATTTCATGGCAGAATTTAATGAGGAAAATGCTATAAAGATTTCATTTCACTGTTAAAAATCTTTTCCACTTTTTTTTACTGTAGGTAATAGGTTTTCTTCTGTAGTAATGATAGTATAAAGTAATTACAGTGCAGGGAAGATGATTTGAAAATGGAAGAGTTGGCAATGAAAATTTTGTACAGGGATGCTGAGATCTCGATGCTGAGATCTCAATGCTGAGATGCACGGAAATAATAGGATCTAGGGTTTGGTTTTGTTTTTTGTTTTTTTTTTTTGAGATCAGTTTATCCCTTAGTAACTCAATATGTTAATTTAAAGCACAGGACCCTGGAAGAGAGGGTCTGGATCCTGTCTCTTCCTTTCACCCCAGTGCATGTCTTGGGGAAATGCCTCTGCACCTCTGTTTTCTTGAAGGTAAACCAGAGACATCCTAGTCTGCTTACATGATAGAGTTGTTTGGGCCACATTATTTATAACCTGCACCCTGAGTCTGTGGAAGAGCACATCTCACCTCTCCTATTTAAATTATACCAGTATTTGAAATTGCAACCTGCTTTGAACTAAGCTACACAGAGGTTTTTAGTGGTGGGCAGTGGGAGGGACTGAGGGAGGAGGTGGGAGGTGCTGGCTTGAGAGGAAACTGTCTTTGTGATCGCTATAACTTGTCTTACTGATCGCTATAACTTGTCTTACTGATAACTGGAAGGGGATTTTCCTAATAGAAAACAGGTAAGCTATATGAGGAGGGTAATCCATTTGACCCTTGCCCTCTCCTAAGCCTTCAAGCCATCATGACGTTTCATTTCTCACCAGCTGCAAGACCACTTCTTGGAAGTTATTTCAATTGCAATACAAAGCTGGTGTTGCTCAGCCCAGGAGGAAGGTGAGGACCAGAATGGGGATGTCAGAGCAGGGCACGTGAGCAGGGACATAGCGATCATATTTGGAGAGGGTGAGAGCTGGTGGCAGCGAGGAAGATAGACAGGGTGTGTTTGTGCAAGTGACCTTATTTATATCAGCATGCCGAGGAGGGGCCAAATGTACCGTGGCGAAGGAAGTGAGTCCACACACACACGGGAGCGGGTCCAGCACTACGTGGCTGGCACAAGCCCAGGCGCTGCTTTGCAGGGTGACAGCTCGGGGTTTTCAGGGCAGCTGCTGTCCCCAGCGCTGGGTTTTTGGAGCAATCTGCATTGCAGGCTGTGCTGAAGTGGGCAGGGCAGCTATCAAGCGCTTGTGGGAAGGGCGTTCTGCTCTGGCACCCACCGCCGCTCCGGCAGGCACCAGCAGTGGGGAGGACCCACAGCCCCCATGGCGCTGAATAGACCCCCGCGAGCAGTTAATTCAAAAATCATAATTTGTTAGTTCAAGATTTGGCCGCTGAATGGCTCATGGACCCATCCTGACATTATTTTTTTGTTGTTATTCTCTGAATATTTTGGGTAAATAATTATCCAGTGTGTACTGTGTATTGCAGAATCCAGGAATATTTTCTTTGGCTTTTCTTGCTGGTTAGTTAGGGTGTGCGGTTGCTGGCCTAGATCTCATGGCATTGTTTCTGACTACGTAAATGAAATTTTTAAACAAGAGAATAATGAATACAGACCAGAGAATAAGGCACATCCTGTGACAATTTCACACAGGCAATTTTTCTTGCTAAAATCCAGCGGCTGTGATTGTTTACACATGTACTTAATGGCTGTCCACATATCACTGATAGAGGGTAACAGGCACCTAATAACCAGAGCTGACTGTGCTTGGTGGGTGCTTTGCGTCATCCCTCTTTTTGTCCACATTTCCCTTCCCTCGCCTGCTTTCTGTGTGACTATGGAGGCACTTCTAAGGAGGAGGAAGAAAACCTTAATTTGAAACCACATGAAACCAAAGGCTGGGTGTAACCAGCTTCAAATCCAGACAAGAATCAGCGTGTAAATTCATGTGTTACTGTTTTCGTCGTTCAGCACATCACATGGATGGGTGGCATTTTAAAACGCACAGAGGATCGCCGTCACACGTGCGGTAATGTGTGTGCACGCGTGCGCGCCCATCGGTGCACGCTTACTTTACACTGCAGCCAGTTCAGCTGTGGTGCCAGCAGCAGCCCAGATGTGATGAAGAAAGCTCAGCCTGAACGTTTTCTCAGCTCCCCAGATGGGTTTTACCCCCTGTGCCGAGACCCACGTTGCCACAGCTAAAATGGCACCTGAGCTGCCTGTTTTAAAGAGTTTATCCACATTATGTGGCCATCAGAGAAATGACTGTATTCCCCACAAAAGCTAAAGATTTTTCTTTTTCCAACTCTTTCAATAAGATCTTGTGGCTATGTCAACACAGGCATGACTTCAAGAGATCGAAACTTCGGCATTAAGTGCCACAAATGTATGTCCAAGCCCCAGATGTGATTGTGATACTCAGACAGGAGCCGTTACTAAAGAGTTAACAATCCATCACTTCTCATCCCCCAAACAAATTGCTGGTGCATCTTCCTGATGATCTTTCAAAAGTAAAAGAGATCAAATATATGAAAAACATATTTTGAATGCCTCTAGAAAATAATCCTGGCAAAACACTGAAAAACACAAATTTCACTGACATGGGATTTTATTATTTGCAGGTGCTTTCATTCACTGACTGACTGTGCAGGTCCAGACCTAAACTTGGGGATGCGATGGGGACTTGCAGCGAGGAGACATGGATGAAGGTCAGGCGGTGGGGACGGACGCTATTTGCAAATCGCCAAACTCACTGCTTGTGAGAGAGAGTGGAAGACCTTTGCCTGATGGAGAGGTTTCCATGGGGTTTGAAGGCAAGGAGTAGCTCTGCCTGCCACCCACATGGTGAGGGAGCTCTGATAGGAGAATACCTCATGCTCAGATCCCATAGAATCTTGGAAGCAATAAAAGCCAGCAGCAGTGATGCCTCTGCGATACTCCCTTTCCATCACTGCACCCTGTTCCTGAGATCAGGGGGGACTGGTGCTGGTGTGACCCCCCCCATATCGCAGGCTGCCAGTTGCTCAGAAAGCCCTGCCCTGAACTGCTTTCACGGTGGGTTGAAAATACAGCCCCGTCCTCAGTGTAACCTCTAATCTTGATTAAAACGCTTGCAGGGCCAGGCAGCCTGGGCTGTATCCTTTGGTCAGTTCTGGCAGTGGCTCTTGCATTCCCTAATCCCTGTTAATATCGCTGCTTGTCAAAGAAGATTTGTGCCTTTCCTGGAAGACGGCCGCCTATTTTGTACCAACCGGGGGAGAAAGAGACGCCTCATCAGCTGGTGCCGGGAACAGCGAGTGGCAGATAAGAAAGGCATCCTGTTTTCTGGGGAGAAGGCGCGGGAGGTGGGCGAGCATCTGGCTCCGACTATTAACTCTGCACTGCTCCTGCCCTTTCAGGATGCAACATAATCCTCTGGTTTAACCATGCACAATCCCTGAACCTCTCGTGGCAGCATTTGTGGCAGAGGTACGAACTTTAGTATCCTGGCCAAACTGCAGGAGAGATTATGTTCTGTTGACCTATATTCCTCTAAAGTAATTTTCAATTAGTGCAGCAGTTACTCCTCTTGTTTGCACCGTTAAATTTCTGCCTGTCGCAATGCTGAGCTGAAACTCCAGAGTCCATGCCCTCCGGAGGAATTTTGCTGGCTCCTCCGAGGAGACAGAGAAACACCTCCCTAAAACGAGCTCCTCCTCATATTCTCATGTTTCCTTGGAAAGCCTATCCCATTGCTCTGGGGAAGCATGAGACCTGCTCCAGGTAGTGGAATGAGAGGTCTGGTCCTCAGCTCTTGGTTGATTCCTCTGGGGACAGGAAACCAAAGCCCAGCTTTGGGGGTGGGAGGGGGGTCACGTAGGGCCATCTGCCCAGCTGGCACAGGCTGCTCTCCATGACCTGCCAGGACTGGAGAAATTAAAGGTGGCTTCTGGCTGGAAGAGGGGAAGGGTTGGCAGAGGCAGCGGGAGGAAGACCTACAAAGGGAAGCAAAGGAGGGGGGGTGTGAGCAGGGGGAGCAGCTTTTATGAAAGGTTGGATGCCCCCCTCCGCCTCCAGCAATTGGGAGGAAAGAGGAAGACCTGATGTTTTGGAAAGGAATAGAGGACACGTCTTCCTTCATGAGCAGGCTCAGGAAAGGAGAGGAAGGTGGCTTCATGGGGTGGGAATGAGGACTCATCCTAGTCTCCACTAGCCACTCACCCAGTGGTTTACGGTTGCTGACTCTCCTGGGTCAGTGCAGGGCTCAGGGTGCCCACCATGGCCCTGGCATACCAAGTGAGCCATGGCAGTGCCAAGCGAGCCATGGCAGTGCCAAGCCTCTGTGCAAAACAGCCCTGGGGGTCCTGGTGGGCAACGTGGGCCAGCAATGCTGCATGAGGCAGAGGGTCACCAGCAGGTCAAGGGAGGTGATGTTCTCCTCTGCTCAGCACTGGTGAGGCACATCTGGAGTGCTGGGTCCAACGCTGGGTTCCCCAGTATGTGACAGGCATGGACATACTGGAGTGAGTCCAGCAAAGGGCCATGAAGGTGACAGGGGACTGGAGCATCTTTGATATGAGGAGAAGCTGAGAGAGCTGGGACTGTTCAGGCTGGAGAAGAGAAGGCTCAGGGGGACCTTGTCAATGTATATAAATACCTGATGGACCTAATATACAAACTCTCCCTCCTGTCAGTCTGGCCTTCCCCTGATTTGTATGCCCTTGCATCTGATGGTTTGGGGTTTTTTTGTCTGTGGACAGTTTTACATTACCTTTTTTGTATGTTTAGCACAGAGTTGCAGATGCAAAGCACACATGTATGGGCCCATCAGTGTGGTGTGAAGGTGTGCAGAATCCCACCCTTCCTCTTCCACCTCCCACTCCTGTTTTATTCCTCTCCTGATATGAAATGCAGAAAGTTGATGTGTTAGTCAGTTACTCCTTCAGCAAGTAAGGACGTTGTTTTTTAAATAAGAGAAATATACTGAGGCTAATACCCCTTACTGATATCAGGGAATTGGTCTGCATTACCAATTTATGCTCAACTTTGAAACAGTCCCACACAACCACGCAACCACTATTCTAGAAAAGTTTTCCACATTATCTTCTTACTATGGGCCTATAAACTCCCCAGACACCTGAAAGAACCTCTCTGTGTAGTCCCTGTCATTAGAGTAAGAAGAAATATATCTTAAAAGTGTCTTCTGCTGTGAAATTCCTCTGGGCTTAAAAATGAAAAAGTTAGTTTTGATTGTAGTTGAAATAATGTGATTGAAAACGCCAACTCATCTCTTACCTGGGCTTTTCTTCATCCTTTCTTTTCCTGCTTTTGTTGCTCAGCTCAAAGGAATGAATATTGCCCAGGGTGTTGTCCCCTCCTTTTCCCTTGTTTTCCTTCAATTTTGAAAAAGATGGGGAGAAATTCTCCTTTACCTCCTCCTCAGGCATTAGTTCTTTCTCCTTTTTGTGTGGAACTTACACAGACAACCTGGGGAGAAAACAAACTTTAGCTTTGAAAGGAGAATTTGAAAAGCAAAATTAAAGTTTTGATTACACGAAATGAAAATCTATTCCTAGTTCAAAGTTTCTCACTTAATCAAAATTAAAACTTTTCCAATAAACATTTGGTAAACCCCTCATTTTGTGGACAGCAAATTTTTTCAGCTGAATGTTTTTAACAGTTCTAATTGTATTTGTTCTCTTTCTTTGCTTCTAGTAAATCAGTATTGTCGTTCAGAGGTAGTTATGAATGTTTCTGTCCTTTTCCATCTCTCCAAGAATCAGCACACTCCTGCGGGAAAGCCGGAGAACCCCTGCTCATGAAATAATAACATACAGTTCATACATATTCATGTACATCTTTATTAGAGGATCAGTGCACGAGGCAGATCAGGGCTAAAGCATATTTTGAGTTTTGGGAAGGCTGGGAGTGAAGCGAATCCATCTGAAGCGAATCCATCTGAGAAGATCCTGGGTCAAGGCACCATTTCCAGAGCTGAGGCTGAGGTTGGAGGCAGCAGGGGATTGACCCTGGCTATGGATAAAGCAATCCTTTCCCCGAGCCCTGCCATTGGGAGGAGAAGACACCAGAAGCAGCAGTGGGGATGCAGCCCCGGCTGGCTCGGACGGCCACGCGTCACCTGCCAGGGACAGCTCAGAGCTCCCTCCCTCCTGCCCCCAAACCTCATCCACTTTCCCACAACCATCAGGGCTGTTTGTTCAGGTCTTGCTCCCTGCCTGCTTCCTCCTCCTGCCCAACAGTATGTCCTTTAGGCAGCACAGCTTGCAGCTACCTTGTGCTACATCCCCGCATACTCCTCGGGATCCTGTGTGCCGTAGAAATGCCAAGAGCAAATCATGCCCTCTAACTTCTCATCCTTTGCAGCATCACCTGTGGGTTAAAACCCCACCTGGCTCACTTGTCTCTAGCTCACCTTTCAGAAGCAGATTAGGCATGGCTGGTGGAGAAATTCCCCCTGGGAGGAATTTATCCCACCAAGAACTGCCCACAGAGCCAACACAAAGACCTCTACATGACAACCACCACCTCTCCTAATCCACGGCTGTAACTGCCCGTCTTCCCTCTGCAAGACCTGCAAAGAGCCAGCCTGACCGGGACCACATGAGCAAGCAAACAGAGTTTGACACCAACTCATGCAGCATACCCATCGCTGTGAAGGATTTAACTATTAACCCCCCCTGAACAAAACACCTGTGAGACCCAGTGCACCACCTTCACCCAAACAAGCCAAGGATCCTCAGATCTGTGGCAACATCAGCACCTTGCATGGGATGAACATGCTCTGCTGATGAGTCAGAGCAAAGACGAATGGCTGCGTCCCTGCCAGGGATGGGATGGCAGGGAACCCTGATGGTTCACACACCCACTTGATAAGGTGCCACTTGCTGGCCCTGGGTACCTTCCCTGGAAAGAGATAATTAACTGCTAGTTGAAGGAGGTGTTGTCTTGACTTCTCCCATTTTTTATTTTCCTTTTAACCAGAAAAATATGTAGAGGCTGATGTCACCCCTGCTGCAACAGTGCTGTGAACTTGGGTAGGTGTTTTTGGCTTTGCTGCTGCGTCACAGGCTCACGTGCTGTTATCTGTCATGGAGCCAAGCTGGTCCTCATTGAAGCTTGTGGGCAGCTCTCAGATGGCATTTAGTGCCATCCGAGACATTCCTGAGTTTCCAAGAGGTAGACGTGAACAGGTCCAAGGGGCACGTGTGCCTGTGGCTGAACTGAGCCCAGGTCAGTGCTGTCTCACAGTGGTGGACATTTGCCAGGGTCATTATAAGGGTGTCTATGACTCCGGGTGCTTTGCTTTTCCAGGTCTGGGAAATGGGAGACAAAGGCCACCAGATAACTCGGCACATTTTGGAAGCCAGGCTCTTTGGCTCAGACACTCATTCCTCACCACCCTGCCCAGTCACCCAAGGGTACCCCGAACCTGATGCAGGTGTGGCTGCAGCCATGGGTGCAGCACTTCTTAGGTCCAGCAGACGTTACTCACTCTGACATGGCACCAGCGCACTGACAAGGTGATACGGCTGTTGTGGACGTGGCTTGTGCCTGGCTGGCTTGGGACATCGGCACAGGGAGCAGATGTCTGCCGGCTGGTCCATGTGCTGAAGGGTTCCCCTGCAGAGCCTGGGGAGATGCCCTGGGCATCTCAGAGGGAGGGGAAGCTGCTGAATGAAATGCAGGCGGGATGTGCGTGGCTTAGGTATTGTTGACCTGAAAAGGTATGGGCACCTACCGCTGCTCAAGCAGATGCCTCTCTCTGCTGCTAAGCCTGAGCCCAGACTGCAGTTCACAGCCTGGTCAACTCATTTGTCACCCTGTTATTAGAGGCCGCTGCATTGGATGTGAAACACCCATCTCTGCCTGAGTCATGGCAGGAACTTTGTGCCACATCCTGGGAGAAGGTCCCATCCCCTGTTTTATCAGGATGCCTGTGACATGGGGCTCTTTTTCTCTCTCCTGCCATTAACTGCTTCATTTGCTCCAGGCATGGGGAGAGACAGGGACTCTGCAGCCCCTTGCCGAGTGCTGGTACGGGGGAGGCAGAGGATCGCACCAGGGCTCTGTCTGGTTGCATACCAGGGTGACTGAGCTGGTTCACATGGGTTCCCTGGAGGGTCAGGGTTGCTACTGGCCCAGAGGAAGCACTGCACAGCTGACCCCCATTGCCATATAGTGCATCCTGAGTCACCAGGCAGGCTTTGAAAGAACCACACCAGCATCACTCTGCATTCCTGTCCTGGGCCCCAACTTCACCAGCAAACCTCAGGCAGGTCAGATGCAGAGAGCTGTGGCCTGCAACAGCACGAGGGAGAAGGATGCTCTGCATACTCACGGAGATGCATGTGCCAAGCACCCCGGGGCAGCTGTGCTCCTCCTCTCCTGCCCAACATGGTCAGGCTCCTGCTCCAGTGTGTAGGCAGCTCAACGAAGTAGATTTCGCTTGAGTTTACATCCTGAATTTGCAGCATCTTGTGCTGCAATCTCCGTTAGCTGGCTGAGAGAGTCTGGCCAGGATTACAAAATAGGAGAAAGGACCCCAAATGCCACTTGGTCTGTTCCCCTTGGCAAGGCAGGATTACATGTGCCAGTGCATTTAGAGAGTCCTCCTTCTTGGGAATCACTTCTGTCACTATCCCTTTCCTGGCTAGTACCCATGCAACAGCTGAGAGGCAGCTAATATAATTAGCAAGGCTTAATGAGGGACAGTGCCATTGGCCAGCACCATCAGGGGTTGTGGGGCTGCTGAGCCCTGTTCGGGTCAGGGCAGAACCCACTCTGTTATCAAGCAGCTGCCTTGACAACTGGCTGAGGTTTTATCCTTTGGTTTCAAGTTAAATACAAAAAGCTGTGATTCAGCTTTGTATGGAGAGCTCTGCATTAAGCTCCCAGAACAACTAACCTAGCTGGGATCTCCCCCACACAAGCAAAGCCCTGAATGGTGCCTTGAGCAGTACTGGGACATAGGGACTATGATGGGAGAGTATCTAAATCATCACTCTTGTTTATCCATATATGTTGAATATTTTTATGCTCAGTGGCCTCTTGGGGTCTCTGGCATCAAGTGTAAATGTATTAATAAAACTGTATAAAACATACACATTGTCCTCCCTCCTTCTTCATGAAAATGTGTGTGACCTTTTCTTGCTCACAGGTTTTGAATTCTGCCTTCTTGGTTGCACAACATGAAGAAAAAGTTTACACCCTGCACAATGAAAACCAGAAACCTCATGGCCTGAGGTGTTCTTCAGTGTGATGCGTGGATTTGAAAAATCATTTGGGATGGAGCCATAGCATTTGATGACTGGACTTGTGCCTTATTATTGGTACACAAGCATGCCAGCTGACAGGGACACAGCTTAAACCACACTCCAGGTGGAGGAAACAACCTGAAACAGTGGGATCAGAGGTAGTTGATAATACAACCCAAAACTTTCCTGTCTTTACCTTTTCCCACTAGGTCCTCGCTAGGACCTTCTACAGGTTATTTTCCTAGAAGTACTGGTGGAAGACTTTTGTTCAAAAAGGAATGAGGTTGGAGAAAAGTGAATGCAGCCTGCTATCTCAGCATACCTGTAATATAGCTGGTATTTCCCTAATCTCTGGCAATATTTTTTGTAACAAGCGATAAGCTTGTATTTTTTGTTAATCACTAATCCTCACTTGCAGTGAAAAACAGATCAACCCCATTTACACTGACTGTCTACATCAGAAGGTGATAAAGTATATTCTAAAGAAGCAGAGTATAAAATGTTTAAGTCTTTCTTCAAGGTGACTTTAAATGAGCTGTTTTAAACCATGTTGCTTAAAACTAGTTAATAGGAGCTGAAGGCACCTCCAAGCAACCACACCTCTTGCTTTGGTGCCTAAATCCATACTGTCACTTCATGAGATAAAGTCTTTGGTATCCATACTGACCCGAGGTGTTCCTGACCCATAATTGTCCTTGTCCCTGTCCCTGTCCCTGTGTATGGCACTGTGGTCCCCCAGCTCCCTGACATACTTTGCACGACACTCTGAACTGAACCGAAGAACTGATCTGGCTTAAGGAAACATCTGCCAAAACCCTCCCCCCTCGTCCTTTTTTTAATCTGGATCAATTCCCCAGTCTGGTCCTGGTGCTAATAAAGCTGACAGGGAAGAAAAAACCTGGAGGAGGAGGGGTGAAAAGGTGAGAGAGTAAGAAAAGTCTTTCTCTCATCCCGCTGCTGCGGACTTTGTCTTATGAGACCACACAGCCTGAGCTGTGTAGCATCAGGCACCACACTGGGAAAGGTCATCCCAAACCTCATGGCTTCATTGAGTCTTCAGTCTGGCAGAAGTGACCTCAGGGGGATCTCCACCAGGTGGTGGCTCCTAGAGGGACGTCAGGCAGTAGCAGGGAGGACATGGTGAGTGCCAGGGGAAAAAATGAAGGAGCTGTTGGAAGCAGAGCTGCTTTACATGAGAAAAGAAGTGGGAACTGTCTGAACAGCTGCCTTTTTAGTACATGCACCTGTACACGCTGAAGAAAGTACATGCCATTCAGGGAAGATCAATGAAGGCTCTGTTGTGGTGCCAGGCACAGTGTTACAGGTGTGTCAGTTGATGGGATTAAGACTTGCTTTTTTTTGCTCTAACAGACTGTAATTTTATGGCTATGCATATGTATTAATATGGGGCAAGCTGGATGTGGCCACAACCATCCTTTTCACATGCTCTCTGCCAAGAAAACCACCCGAGCCGCACGTGAAGCCTCGCCTCTAGGAATCCTCTCTGTACAGGCAAGCAATTTGCAGCCCATGACCCAAACCATCAGCAGATGCCATTGCTATTCCCCTAGATGTTTGCCTGCATCCCAAGGGTATATAAACTCCACTCACTTGCTCTCTCTCCCTTTCCACCCCTGCCCCTGTTTTAAATAGTAATCGGTCATCCCAGAAGCATGTTTACTTCCTTGTCATTTTTGGACTCGAATATAGAACAGCCCAAATTCTTTCAGGCTTAAAATTTTATAACTATAACCAGTGAGACACAGTGGAAAAGCTTTGCAAAGTACGATGCACAGCTACACTGAATGATCATCCTTGAGTTTAAGCACGTGAATGTGGAGACCCAGCATGCCACTCGCAAAATTTTTGTTTTCTTTCCTCCATAAGTGCAGGCTTTAAGTACTTCCACTAAATAAGATTTCTTGTACAAGATCAGATGTTACCCTATATGCAGGTATAACTGCATTGCACTAAGATGGTAGTTATTGGGATAAACTCCTAAAAGGGGAGTGGGGAGGGAGAGGACTGTGCTTATCCTTAGCAAAGGGAGCATCATTAGAGTCAGAGAATAGAAGGCCCCTAATTAATAGGAGGAATTTATTCTACTTAGAGAAAATGTCAAAAATACAGCTCATGGCTTTATGATTTGGACTCTTTTCTGCATTTTATCTGAGTCTGATTTAGTCTTTCATGGCTTTTTGGTGATTTCAAACTCTAAAAAATGCCCATTTTAAATAGCTTTGGCTGCTCCTGTTATCCTGGACATCATTCCTCTATGTAGATATCAATGCAGTGGTTCTGGTCAGTGGAGACATCTGAGCTAAGACACCAGCAGCTAGAGAGGGAACAGCATCCTGGGCAGGAGCCTTCAGTTATTCCCCTTTGAGCCAAGTGGAAAGGTAAACCCTCTGGAGATACATCAGGACTCACGCGGTGGAGAAACCTCCAAGCCACTGGAGAAATCTGATTTCTCCAACTCACCATTTGCTGAATGGGTGCAGAGGGGAAGTTTGTCACTGCAGGCAAGAGTGATGAGGTGGCCCCGAAAGCCCACCTGCGCGGCACTCAGCCAGCTCCTGAGCCTGACCCAGGCCTGCTGCTTTGGAGGTGGGCTTGGCAGAGCCCCCCCGGGTCTGTCCCCAGTGGGTGGCTGAGGCTCCGTAGGTGTTACCGTGCTACACAAAGAAACAGTTTTTTGACATGTATTTTTTATGTAGGGGCATCTGGAGAATGTGACACTCAAGGAACTGATCACGTTATGAGTTTCTTATACTACCTTGGCTGTTATATTATGTAAGAGAGGCAGAGGGTCCTCACATTATTGTTATAATTAAAGAATATCTTGCTTTTAATTTGCACAGTTCCTTCCTCAGCATTGTTTGATATGAACAGATGATAACAGACTGGTTATTGTGAGTTATTAATAACATATTATTTACTCGTCATATGCCTAGGAGCCAGAGCAGTAACCAACGCTGCTCTGTCCTAGGTGTCCCTCCCTCCACACACAACTAAATGGATCACCTTTGATATCTCTTTGCCTCCTGAGGTCTCACTTCAGTTTGGGCTTGCTGTGTACTGTCCCCTTCGCCTCCACCCCTGGCTCCCTCTGTGTTTGAGGGAGTTTAAGTTCCTGGAAAAAAGAAAAACAGTTTGTTCTGCCTTCTGCATTTCCTCTTGTGTTTGTATGGAGTGGATGCTCTGGTCTGTTTTTAATTTCCATGATTCTATAGTGCTTTTGAGTCCAAGGTGCTAAATATAGAATATAGATCTAACCCATAATAGCCAGCCTCTTTTTCATTTCTGTCTTACAAAGTTATTTTCTGCTTTTATCATTTAAGCCTAATGGATTTACATTATTAGGAGCTCTCCAGTATGTACAACTTGGTTATGAGCGAGTGCCTCAAAAGTTTCCAGGAACATTTGTCTGAATAAAAACAAGCGAAAGGGAGGCTTTCCGCTGGCTCTGCAGGAAGAGGACTCGTGCAGTGCAGGATGGCACCTTCCCTCTCCCCTCCCTACTGCAAACCTGTGTATGCCCTCTGGGCAGGGTGAACGCGTCCAGCACGCAGGGTGAACGCGTCCAGCACGTTGCCTAGAAAAATGACACTCTGGAGAAAAAACAGCAGACAGCATGAAAAGCGCTGGCTCAAGCATCTCGTGTTGGCAGGCTCCTACCAAAATTAGTTCTGGATAAGCCAGTATATCTGTAGTCAGAGCAAACTATTCACTTTCTTCCTATTCCTAACACAGTCATGCCCAAAAAATACAAGTCAGGAAAATGTTTGGGGAAACTATTAAGGAGCATGGAGGGAAAAGAGTATCCAGACAAATATGGAGCCATTTGAGACTAATATGAAGTCATGTGTAATAAACAGCTTGGATTTATAAGGACTAAAGCAAGCCAAACACAAGTGGTGGCTTTTTGGGCAGAACAGCCCAAACCAGCCAAAGAAAGGAATGTGGTGGATATAAAGGGCCAGGCCCACAGGAGACATGAGGACCACTCAGCAAAACTCCAGAGCCATACCTGTGCTTTCCCAAGCCTAATTGATACCAGTGACCCAAGCCAGTAGCTGGTGAGGACTGGGGTATTGGGGAGCCTCGGTCATGTCACTTCATCTCTGTTCAAGTATCTTTGTCCCTGGCTATACAAGAGGGATATGAGGGAAGACTTCTGTGAGATCAGGGAATCCTTCCTTGTTGAGCTTGGTTGGGGTTAGGGTCTCTTTGTGCAAGAGTCCAAGCAGCATGTCTGAAGACCCACCACAGGTATGGACATCGATGACTGCCCTCTCCAGAAGAAATAAAGGTTGGATCCTACATGAACAACTGCTCTGGGCACAGTGAAGTGAACTTCTCTTTGCTTGGAGAAGCTCATCATGCTTAGCTTGAATATTGAAGTGGTATCTGGAAAGGGCTGAGAAGCATGGTAACATGCCACAGAAGTCAGTGTTTGAATATTTTATTGTTTTCAGGTGCCTCTCAAGGGCAGCATGTAATGGTTTTGGGAAAGGTGGGTCTTCAGTACTACCGTTGGTCAGGGTCCCTCCAGTCATTCACTATGCATTACTGACAGTTCACCTGGGGTCTTCTTTAGAAGCAGCAAGCTAGTTTCCTCTGAAATAAATTTCAGGTATAGCTATGAGGATAGTTCACTCCAGGCATTGCCCTCAGTCGGCGCTATGGATAATACACCAAGCCTGGCTGCCCTACAAAGCCCTCCAGCACTAATCCGTCACTCTGTGCATCTTGAAATATGACATTATGTCCATAAACCATGCTCAACTGTGGCCAAGAGAGACTGCAACGAAGCTATTTGGCTTATTCACACTCTCTAGTTTGCTGCTGGAAGCATCGATTTTCATGGTGCTGTCCAGAAGACCAGAGGAGAAATCTGCTGTTGCTGGAAATCACAATAACTCTGTAGGTCTAGGTTGCTGCCAGCAGAACAGATGGCCCATGAGTGATGCAGGGCTAACTGCTGTATCCATCCAGAAAGTGCATTATACAAAGCAGGACCAAGATGGTCCCAGCTGTATCCTGGCAAAGGAAAAAAAGGTATGCTATGTGGGAAAGGGGCATTTATTTACCTGGTGTGTGCCAATGACCGTGTACCTCAGTAGGTGGGGAAGCTCAAACATGACAAGTCCAGTTAGGCTTAACTTTTCCTAGCAAGAAATGCCAAAGCACTGATGTACATGGCCAAAAGCTTTGCTGCAATCTGGTGAAAAGAGGTTCTCCTACATTGCTCCAGACTGTCCTGAAACCAGTTAGTCCTGTGTCTCCTGCCTCCTGCTTCTAAAGTTTTGTGCTGTTCCACCTATGGCAAAAATTAATCCCAAACATTCAGAGACTTATCATTTGAAATGCATTAGGAGCAGTACAGGGGCTGCAAGTTAACAAAAAAAAAGACAGAAGGCAGGATGAGAACATGGGCAAGAAACTAAAATGATACGATGTCCTCGGGGTACATCAATTCAGTGACAGGAGGCAGACTATGTCCTCCAGACCAATGCTCCAAACTCCAGTCTCTGGAGCCTGCAGCGGTGAGAGTGCCCAAAAGAAGCTCCTCCACGGAGCAGGGACCGAGTGTTGTGTCCACCACAGGTCTCCTGTGAGCCCTCCGCTTGGTCAGGGCAGCCTTAAACCAGGCGGAGGCTGTGTGCATACTGGTAAACTGAAAATGGTCAGGGTATGAGCCTGAACAGCCTCCCACGTTCATTCATACTACAAATTATGGACACAATCCTTAATACGGTTTTGGCCTGGTCCAGCTTGCACTCTTCCAGGCAGTGCATCACCATGGTTAGCAGATGGTTAACCCACTCCCAACAGTGGTCTGGGCTCAAGAGAGCTCAGCTGGAGGAATACTTGAATCTGTCCCATATCATCCCAACCACTAAAGCCTGACTGCCAAAGCCCTAAATCAGATCATCTTTTAGCTCCTCTTGCCTTGCCCTCCTCCTGGCTAGTAATGACTCTTTTGAGGCCAGCTGTGAGTTATCTGCCAGAGGGAAGTTCTTAAAAAGCTTTATGCTGAAGTAGCCCGCCTTATGTTCTCCGTTAGGCAGGCTTTATTCCTCCCATGTCCAGCATTACACCAGCAGAAGTTGGATTAGACTTGTATTTCTTGGCTAAACAATGACTAAAGGAAGCGTGATAACTATCTACAAGTATTTGATGGGTGTAAACTCCAGTGAGGAAGAGGAATTGTTTCGTGTGGTTAAAGGACTTCTATGGCCAAGAGCGATTAGATTAAACTGAACAAAGCAAAGCATAAACTGAATACCCTTCGTAATACCTAGCAGGCTGCAAGGGCAGCTCCCGAGGGATGTAGTAGAAGCAATGATGTCTGGGTCAGTTGAAACGTTGCAGGGAGCAGAGCTGTATTTACGTTATTGACCTCGGAATGCTGTCCCACAAACAGCGTATCCGTTCTCCCCTCCGGGCCCACACCCACGCCACCCTGTGTCTACGTGAGTGCGCACCCAGCCGAATAAGGAGGAAGAAGGGTGTCAGGGTGGCTCAAGCCCTGCCTGCACCTGATTTGTCCCCTTCGTTTGGTGGTGTAATACATGACCCTAAACAATAAGTTTTCCTGCTGCTGACAGTGATTCTGATCTCAGGACTGTTAAGGGAGAAGTTACGCTTACACTTTCCGTAGTGAACCACGAGTAAGCTTGCAGCAGGCTGGGCTTGAGCCCCAGTTATCTTAAGTTTTCTACTAACCTTGGCTTATCACATGCCAACAGGGATGCCATCAGCATTCCCTTCAGGTTACACCTTTGTCAGCTGGCAGGATGTGGTATGGGATGATTGACTTTGTACAAGAAGGGAACAAACAGGAGTGCACGGTTCCTCTGAAAATATACTGGTGGCCCCTTATTCACTGCGGGGAAAAATGAGCTCACTCTTTCACACAGAAACAGCATGTCATAATCCCAGCTACACCTGTGTAAACCTGCTTGCCCTTTTTCTCTGAAAACTGAACATAAGCGTGTGCAATCCCATCTGACAGGAGTTTCTGAGGGAGAACACAAGCTGACTTTGGCACTGAGAGCAAATGTCAGTGGCTTGAGCACTGCTGTGTCTCTCAAAATCCTGCAGTCTCTCAGGGAAAAAGAAATAAGGGGATATATGATGTTTGATGAGTCAGGATGCTTTCCCCTGGCATGCCTGTTTCTCTGCCTAATTACACAGACACAATAGCAAAGAAATTAGATAAGCCAGGTAAGGTTTGTTGTGGATGTCCTGGTTGTCTGGGAGACAAGAGCTTTATTTACCTGACATGACTTGTAGGCAAGGGTAGGACAAGCGTACCCTGTTTTTAAAACAGCATCCTGCTTCCAAATTGCAGGTTATCTGTTCTGAAACAACACCACTTAATAGGTTATCTCCTCCTTTAATCGTTGAGGTTGTTGGCATATCATTAAATCCCACTTAGCACAAATGTGAGAAGCCTGCTGTTAAAGGCTGCCAGCAGAAAGGCAAAGAGGACTTATGCATCCTCCCATGGTGTTTTCAAAGAAGACCCTGATCTGTTCATAAAAACTCAGGAAGGGAGCAAGGAATTCAAAAGCCTTAAAAAACAGACCAGACTGGAGTCTTCAGTAGTGCGTCATCTCAAGTTTTCTTTTCCCGAGGGAGTAATTCTTCAGATGTTTTGTGTGCCCCTTGCTGGTGTCTCTCTCTTCTGTTTTCCTTCAGGAGCAATTTTTCTATTTCTGCATTTACTGAGCCTCCTCTCTTTATACAGAGGCAGAGCTAAGAGACATTTGCGTGTGTGGGAGAGTCTAACGGGGCTATCTCCACTTCCCTTGCGTGATCACCACCCAAATGCTAACACTACCTGGCTAGGTGTGCGCATTATGGACCACCCAACAGAGCGGGCATGGCACTATTGCAGAGTCCCTGCAGCACTGATACATTCTTCCTCCCGAACCCGACTGGTTGCAAATGGCTCAGATGATACATTTTCTGCTTTTTCTCATGGGCACAGAATGCTGATCTTGATGGCTTCATTAAAAATGGCATGCTTAAGGATGCCATTTTACATAGGATAGTTTCCCATCCTGGCCAAGAATTTTCTTCATATAAAAGGTTGTGCTTTTGGTGGTGTTTAGAAAAGATTAATTCTCCTTCCCAGGTACCTCCTGTCTTTTCAGATCCAAGTAAAATGTGCATACTATATGGTTAGTGGAGAGGAAGACCATGACCACATAGGTGATTTCTTGCAAGACATTGTCAGTGGGTACTCCCAAAGCCCCTGATGAATGCATGTTAAACCTATGCCACAAGAAGCTGAAACTCCTGTGCAGTATAGGCTGGCCTGGAAACTAGGGGTGCTCAGTCCTGCATGAAAGCCTATTCTCCTGGGATTTTCAGCGATGGCTCAGGAGGTTCAAAGCTCATGAACTGGGTTTGAAGAACAGCTGAGGG
Source organism: Balaeniceps rex (assembly GCA_013401315.1). Lineage (NCBI taxonomy): Eukaryota > Metazoa > Chordata > Aves > Pelecaniformes > Balaenicipitidae > Balaeniceps > Balaeniceps rex. The sequence continues at coordinate 43,342 of VYZW01005130.1, forward strand.
CTAACCTGAGCGACTCTGAGCACTGACCCTATTGGAGGAGGCTCAACTGTACTTCATAACCCGATGAAGCTTTCATAAGTCTCTTTAACAATAGCGCTCAATTTAAAATGTATGTCACCATGCCCTCTTTCCTGTGTTGAGGGGTACAACCCTAGAAATCCAATGTATACTAACACATGAATTCTGGGAGATTTAGATATCAGAAGCAGACAGCTGTAGGATCTTCAGAGTCTTGCTGAGTATGATACGGCCCTTAGATGACCTTTCGGGGTAGATCTGAGCTCGTCCTGACTGAGTGAACACCAGAAGTGCAGCAGAGGGAGCGTGGCACAGGAATCCCCGATTTCTGCAGCATGGCCACATTGGCCTGACGTCAGAGCAGCTCTCCACTTGTGCTAATAAACCTAACCACAGGCCAGGATTTATGAGTTCAGGCTCTGTCATGGAGTTACAGAAATAACTTCCATCCAGACCCAGACTGGTGATGAGCCAGCTAGCACAGAGCTCTATCCTGTGAGGTGGACATGGCGTATCCTGGAGTTTTTAATGCCTGAATCCACCTTGCAGTCCTTGATGGAGTACCTTGTCCCCATTTTAGAAAAGAGAAGAAGGTCAGGTTCAAAAATGCCCCGCAGTGCATCCACAAAACCTTAGGCAGCATGCCAGTCCCTAAGCCCAACCAACTCCCCTCCTTGCTTTAAACACTATTTATTTGGTTTACCTAATGATGTAACCCACATGAGTGGTCCCCAGCACTCCTCTTTTCCTGGGAGAAGGACTCCCATGCTATCTCACAGCCACTCCCTGGCTTGTCTGCTGTCTTTCGGTGGCTCTGTGAGCCTTCCCTTCTCACCCAGAGTGCATTTAGCACATCAGGAAGGCGTTAGACCCAAATCCAGACTGTGGTGCTTAGGGATGCTCTGAGGGCTGGAGAGATGCTGCTGAGATGGTGGGGGGACCAGAAACAGGTCTCCTCCCCATGGGGTGAGGGGCTCATCCCTCGCCTCATTTGAAGGAGACGGGTAGACTATGAGGTGGTACTTCTTTCTGGCTGATGGAGGCTTCAAAGTGCCCAGCATCACACGTCCTATTCTTTGGGTTTCCCCTTCCCTGCATCAGGAAATGTAAGCACTCATGCTGCATGGTGACTACCTCATCACTGGTTTTCCTTACATGGCCGTTTGACAAAGGGGTGCCTCAGTACAATAAAGACATCTGTAAACTGGAGAAGATTCAGAGAACAACAATAATAAAAAGCACAGTGCTCTTGGAAACATCTGTAAGGCAGCAGTTTAGAGCCCAGCTATTAGCATACTGGGACAGACCTCGAGTGAAATAAAAAGAAATTACCTTGTTAAATATCTCTAAAGCAGGCATGTGAAAAGTACTATTGTCTGTATGTAGATAGCTTGTGTAAACAGCCTTTTCCACCTGGGGCTATGTCTCCATAATTATGTATTATTTGCAAGAAGAATGCAGAGCGTGAGGAGTGAATATGTTCCAAGTGTGTCCGGACCCTGACCAGGCGAAGGTTGTGATTTTAGCTTACTTCAGGGAGAGGAGAACAAGCCCATGCCTTTTGTTTATTCTCCTTGAGTTCTTTGCAACAATGGTACTTTTCACTGGAAGTGACTCACCTGGCAAAGAAGATAAGAAACCCGGAAGAACCGCTGAACAAAAATATAGTGCTGGAAACTATCCTCCGACTTTAAGGCTTACAGTCCTTCTGAAACCGCAATCATATTCAGACCCTTCAGGCTTCCCTAATTACTGAGAGGAAGAACTATCACTCTTTTCTAAATGTGGTGTCAGCATTTGTGATGAGCAACCAGCATAAAATTATCTGCAAACCTTCTCGTGACCTAGAAACCTGCAATTTGATACGCCTTACCCAATTTTTATTCTGTAACAAGTGAACTTTTTTTCATAGATTTTTATAGTAGAGACTCTTTAGTCTACCAGGCAACACGTAACAAGACCTCATGGCTGGAGGCTGAAGCTAGCTACGTTTCAGCTAGCAATAAGGTGCGCATCTCCAGTGATTAATTAAGCATTGAAATAACTCCTGAGGGGATATGATGAATTTGCCACCTCTTGAAGTCTCTGAACTTTGTCTTTCCAAACCTCATGCTATACCTGAAATACAAAGTGCGGTCTTGGCATGGGAATTACAGGGTGAGGCAGTGTTATGGTATTCTTAACGTCAATGAGAAGACATTTTCCACATCAAAACTCCAATTTTTTCTTTTTTTCTTTTTAATGCACGTGAGGAAATTCATTCCTTCTTCGAGTGTCAGCCAGTCTACTTCAGCAGAAATCAAGAGGCCACTGCCAACTTATACCAGTAAATACAGCCAAACTTTTAAAAACACATATCACCTAAATTTGTAGATGCCTACTGGGCTGCAGAGTAGCATTTTCAGTCACGCTGCTGCCTGTTCCTAATTTTTAGCAATGGGTCTCTTTCACTGTCAATCCTTCCATCTCAGGAACAATACATTGCTATTGAAATATTTAATGAGTCACTTGTAAATATCCCACAGGAACAACAGGACATTTATCTCATGCTGCAGAGCTGTATTTTAAAAATAACTATCTTTAAAAAAAAAAACAACCAACAACTCAAAAAACCCCAAATGTTTTCCCCTTCCTACTTTACAGAAGACTTTCTCCCTCTCTGCCTTTCCTTTTTCATTTCTCATCCACTCTTCACCCACGGGGTTACGCCAAGGTGGCTACAAGGACACCCAGGCTGAGACACTCTGTTTGCATTCTTCAGTCAATTTGGGTTGGCTCCTCTCCTCTGTGTGTGCTTGGCAACGTGAAAAAGTGACCTTGCGGCAAACTTGGGTGTGACCTTCTAAAACAGCAACAACTCCCAGTGTGACTGCCGGGTCTCCTACTCTTACTCCATGGAAAATATGAAGCAGCTTATCCCATGTCCACCGAGAAACTGTTTTACATTTATCTTAGGGTAGGAGCATGCGTCTATGGAGTTATTGCAGCATGGGTAACGCACAGCGTTGCCACATCCTGGCTCCCCTGCTGGTAGCTTGTCCCAGAAGCTGTACTCTGTGCCTTCTCGCTTTGCTGACAGTGTTATGCTGGAGCCAGATCCTTGCCATGCACCTTGGTGCTTCTGCTACTGTGGAACCTCAGCAGTACCATGCATTTCTGCCACTGCCGTGGCTTTCTGACTCTTTTGATTTACCCGCTCCTTCAGCTCTGAAGAGGCAAAAGGAGCTTGGAGCTGTTCTTCAAAATTTCACCGTAACATGGTGCTATGGTGCTACTCAAAACATGTAAGCAGTGGTAAGAAGATAACTGTTGGGCGCTGCATCTCTTCGCACCATGAGAACAGCTATCAGAAGGCTCTAGGTGTGTGGATTCAAATGTCTCAGTTTTGAGATCAAACCAAACCTCTCTTTTCCTAAGGATGACATTCAGTACGAGGCTTTTGACAGTCAGGGTGAAAGCCTGAGTCAGAGGTTCCTGCAAAAGTGTCCTGACACACCAAGGAAAATTACAGAGCTTGAGGCACGGAACGTGAGCCAGGGACAGCTCACAGAGCATGGCTCTGCGTGACCCTGGGTACTCCTCTGAGCTGGGAGATACTCTCATTACCTGCCTCTGCCTGTGCGGGGAGTGGACCCATAAAAGCACAAAGCATCAGCCCACATTGTCATTAATTGTGTGCCCGACCCTCCTTGCAAGACTGGACTCACCCTCTGTTTACACCACCAACCACCAAGCCACCACAGCCTGAGCTCCACAGCTCTGCGGTGGTGGCACCGGGCTTTTCAACACACTCTGCATGAGTTGGGTGAGGCTGGCCTTTGAGGGCATGGAGAGACCTTCCAAGCCTGGAAGGCTAGTTTGGGGATAAGGGAGGAAGACATATATATTTCTGACAAATCAGGACAGTAAGGACCTTCCATGTTGTGCCATTTTTGGACTAGTAAGCACACTGGTCTGCTTTCATCAGTAATCAGAGAGAAACTTCACTTTTCCTCTGCTATGTGAGGTGTGAAATGGTGTACATATGCATTTGCCCTACTAGAGCAGAAATAGTTATGTTTTGGGGTTTTTTATTCAGGCTCTGGTGCTTCTGACAGCCTGAGGTTGGCACGCAGGTGCTGGAGCAGGCTGGCGCACATTGGTATGCCACACAAACAGTTGCTTTGACCTGCTCCTTCCCACTCCCCAACCCACCCACTTACACTGCTTCACTCCTCACTGGAGCAGAGCAACGGAGATGAAGCAGCAGTGAAATACACCCGCCCTTCGTCCGCAGCCCTGCTCAATTACATGCCTTAAACTTGGCAATATAGAGTAGTTATGCTGTAATATAAATACATTTCTTTCCTCTACCCACAGCTCTGGATCAATCAGCAGCTAGCAGCAGCAGGAAGGAAATGAAGTAGTAATGTAGGGGGCAAAATTAAGAGTTGAGGGTGTAATCAGCCAACTAAACACCATTAGGACATACTGTCCCACTCAGTGGGCCTACAGCTGCATTGAGCCATCACCAAATATATTAATAGGCCATGCAGAGCTCTTTGTAGTCCTAAGAGCAATGCTCCTCAAACTTTTGAGCCCTTGTTCCTTCTCTGTAACTTCAATAATTCCCTTGCAGTGCTTAGTTACCGTAGCTGACTCCTCTGAAAGGACGAAAAGACTGACTCTAGTCTCTTCAGACTAGAAGACAGGAATCGCGCTCTTCATTTCTTGCCCAGACTGGAAGAGAGAAATAATGCTGAGACCATAAACTCAGCTCTAACATGGACAGGAGGTTGCCCATAGAGCATCTGGCTTTCTCCAGACTTGATAATGGACACAAGGGGCAAGAAGTGGGGTGGAAGTGGCACAGTTTGGTTTGTTGTTGCTGTGAAAAAGGACCAGCTGCATCCCAGGTCCAAGGGACCAGGCTGTGACATACTTGCAGCCAGACCGAGAGTGTCCTACACCCTGCGGACCTGCACACTTGCCATGTCACCCCACAAACTGGTTGGCATTTTGGGATCATGTGCCTCCTGCAAAGCAGCATGCACATCTACATGAGAAATCATCCCCGTAGTCCCTGTCTGTAACCCTACGGTGACAAGTAGGCATTTCCAAACTACAAGTTATTTCATTTTAAAGACATTTAAAGTTAAGGAGGATTATTTCTGCCTCTCCCCCAAGAGATGCAGTATGGGGCAGATCAGGTGTTTAACAGTCTTAGACAAGGTAACTCCATATATCAGGGCACTGGGGACCCATTACTCTGTGAAGATATCTTGTAAACACCCTTGGGCTGCTCCAGTCCCTTTCCCCTACCGAAGACTGGTCTGCAGCTGGAGTCAAAAGCAAGTGCCACAGCTCTATGATTAATTCTCATCTTCCCCGTGACCGAGGAAGGGACTTGAGGTCTCTGGGGGCAGTGCATGTTTTCTGCAGGACACGACCCCGGAGAATTGCAGTCTGGTGAATGTCTGCCTGGCTGCCTGAAACTCAGGGGTGAAACCGTGCTTGGTGGGAAAGATCAGCAGCTCTGCGGGAGAGAAATGCTCGAGGGAGCAGGTGTACCCGGAGAACAGCGGAAGAAGCATGTGTGAGGCAGCAGCTGCGGAAACAGGCAGCAGGGAGGTGGTAAGCGCTTGGGAACGAACCCTGGAAAAGAGGAAAGGCAAAACGCAGTGATGGAAGCAGAGGTGAAACGAGGGCTGTCAGTGGAAACAGCCTGGGGACAGTCCTGCATGGGGACGGGGTCACTCCAGCTTGCACTGTCAAGGTGCTTCAGCCACCGCAGCCACTGCAGGTTGGGAAAGCCTGAGAGCCGCCACCGGGGCTTGGTGGGACACCTCTCCAACTCAGAGCGGGGCTGCCGCCTAAGTCACTGCAGGCTTGGCTGTGTAAATGTATTTGTTTAACTGAATTACCTAAGCCAGGAGCCGAGTCACCCCAGACGAACGTTGGTAAGCCTTTCACAACTTGCAAAGGTCTCCTCTCAGCCCACCGGCAGCGTCAGGGTGGGCTGGTTGGGGCACGCACACCGCAGGCTTGCCAGCCCTGCCTGAGGCTCCTTCCCCAGTCAATGGAGCAAGACGGAGAGCAGCCTACTGGCAATGACTCAGCCTGCTGAAGAGCAGAGCCACCTTCCCGAGGTGCGTGTTCCCCTCCTCTGACTATAGGAAGAGCCTAAACCAAAGACAGCCTTTAATTTAGGGATCCCAGCCAAAAAGCTCAGCGTTAGAGAGGATGAACCTGGATATCCATGTAGATAGAGGATATATATGAAAAAGTTGGTGTCGTGTAGCAGAGTGAGAGTAGGTGAGTCATCTCGGAGAGCACCAGAGCTGACTGTACAGTCTTCTGCACAATAAGCACCATGTCTTGCGTAATTAGAAGTGCACACGATGTGGGAACTGGTGTGTTGGCCGCGGTTCCCGTATTGCCCATTTCAGTTCAGCTGTCCGGAACAACTATCTTTTGGTATTAGTTTTAAGATAAAGCTGGTGTGAAGTAGTGAATGACAAAATATTGCTGGAAAATTATCAAGCTGTTAAACAACCACTGACAAGCACATGTTAAAAATTCCTTTAGTGTATTAATTCTACGTTACAATTTAGAGATAAGCAGATTTTCCAGGAACCCAAATAAACCAGCATTCAGAGTCTTATTCATAAGGTGTATCTAAAAAAAAGTCAGCAATACTTAATATTTGTATATTATTCACCAACTTCTTAGCTGGTGAAAAGCTTGATCATTTCTGTTTCCAGGGCTAGACATACTATTTTGGCACACTCTGTGGGGTTTTTATGGTAAATCCAACACAGGTATGCTCTAGTCATTTTGGACTGTAAAAATATTTCTGAAGGCAGCAGCAAGGCTGCCTACAACCAAGTCAAGATGGGATTTCAAGGGAAGTTTTTTTCCCTCTCCTCTCCCTGCAGCTAGTACTAGTACTAGCACTAGCAAAACAGCACATTCCCAGTATAGTGGTTTCCTTCTGGGCTGTTCCCTGTGTTTCCTCCTGCAGATGAGTTCCCAAGGCAGAAGGTCAGAACCTGCATCATGCAGCAGCCAGGGAGCCTGTTCCTCTCCCAGCCAAAGCCCCACAACAGCAGTCATCCCTCTGTCCCCATGAACAGGGGCCTCTGTCCCACTAGGTGACCCGTGAAGGGTCTTTCAGACCCCAGAGCTGATGCAGAGGGATGTGCGTGGCCCAAAACATGCTTCCTCCTGCCACATGACCTAAAACAGTGGTGGATACCTTGGCTGCATTGCAAAAGCTTGCAGTGCAGGGGGAGTAGAAGTGCTTAAATCTACATGTGCAATCAGTGGAAATATGTCATTAGGTGGGTGAGAGAACATAACAGAGTAAGCAGCAAGCATGGTAGACTCTGAATACTCTGAAAAAAATACGGGGAATGGAGTGGGGCAGAGGATTTCAGTTTGCCACACGTTTCGCCTCTGCCCCACCTTCTCCTCACTCTTTTTCTTCATTTTTCAGTTGCTGGGATAATGCAAGTGAAAAGGAACATCCAGACCCATCCAGTCTGGCTTTCAGAACACACAGGCGCTTTATTTTTTAAATAAAACACACTATAACAGCCTTTACATGGACAGCATCGCGGGTAAATATTTTGTGCCATGGATTCAGTTTCCTACCAGGACCTGTATTAATATTACCTATGTCCAATTGTTAGTGGACTCCTCTTCCAATGAATGTTTTGTTTAAATGTATATTGAAAACTTATTTTTACAATGGCTTTCTTCCCTTTAATAGGATTTGACATGTTGGCTCTGGTGTAGCATGCAGGTTGTTTGTATAAAGGTTTGAAATATATTTCTGAATGGTGCTATATAAATACTGCATGCATTGAATTGTACTATTTTATTGTGCAACTAAAAGGTTTCCTGTTCTATACCATAATACGATTTGTTATTTTTCCAGCACACACATTAGCCTGCATTCAGCTTTTGCACAAGGTAGAAGAACTCAAATTAAATTTACAAGCACACCTGAGCAAAGCTAGTTAGCTCTGGCCAGATCATGTTTCCATGATTAAATAATGCTGGCTATTATAACACATTGCAAGAAAATGCAGCTATAAATCCCTGTCTCAGTTTATTTCCAATGCTTCATTGTACCATAGAAACTCTGCTATACTTTTTAGTAAGCAATAGGCTAGACATGGGACTGAGTCACCCTGAGCAGATGTGTTAGATGCTAACTCTGAGGAGATAAGAGTAACAATGCTGCTCTCCCATGAGCTTTGCCCTCAAGGACCTTCCCATGCTACACAAACATTAACAAATTGATCTTCGCTGCATCCCGCGAATAAACTCCGAATAAACCGCAGAGTTTATTAACTGAGGAAATTGGTTCCCAGAAAGATTTAGCAGTTTGCTCAAGGCCAGAGAGTAGGTCCACAGCAAGCAGAAATAGCTGGGGAATTGTGCTGGAGACCTTCACTTATTGCCATTTATTGTTTAACATTAACACTTAACACAGCATGCTGAAGGCACGACAGCACTAGGTGTTCACCTTGTCAGCAGTGGATGGGCACTGGTTTCAGAGACTAGTGCACAACATGCCTACAGCGAGGCAAGCCCCTGCTGTACATGTTTGTCACCACCACATACCCCTGGGGACCCTTCAGGGCAGCAGGGCCCAAGGGGGTGAGGGACCATCTCCTGCCTGCCTGCAGGGCTGCTTTGGGATGGGAATGAGAGGTCCATGGCTCCACCGCTATCCTCACTGGGACACACCAGTAGGTCTCCCAGGGGTCAAGGAGGAGCTCTTGCGGGCCATGTCTACCCAACTTAGGGAGCAGAGCTGGCGAGGTCCTGGTCCCACAGTCATCCACGTCACACTGTGGCTTGCAGACAGCTTTTCTTTTGGTGGAAACAAAGGTGACAGGGCTATATAGGTTGTTGGTTCATACCCAGTTCTGAGCTGAAGATATACAAGACCAGGACATACGTCTGAGACTGGGGACACCAGGGCAGCTCAACCCTGTCTAGAGTTCAAGGTTTTTACAGGTGGCTCTGACAGTTTTGTGTTTTATTAAGATTTCTCATTTTCCAGTCACTTACAATGTTGCCAAAATTTGACCATTTGGAGTAAAGTTTTCCAGTCCAGGTGTTTGCCTCAGGCTGAATTATTTCAGATAGGGTGGGGAGGAGAACTTCATTTAGAGCTGTTTCTCATGGCCAAGACTCAGGCTGAGGGAAAAAGCTTATACGTAAAAAATGCTGCGACTTACACTTTGAAACTCTCCAGTGCTCTGGAGAGTTTCAAAGATAGTTGTGTGAGGGAAAGGAAAACAGAGAAGACAAGGAATTGGGCTCTATGGGGACAACTCAGATTGATGGCTATTGTGGGGAGAGGGGTGGAGGACCTGGATGGGTTGAACTGGCACAGGCAGTGTACCATGACTGAAACTGGGAGGAGGAGCCCAAAACCCACCGATGTTACATAATGGGACTGAATTGCTGAGATTGGGGAAAGTTTACAGTGGGCAAGTCCTAAGGGGTGAGGCAGAAGAGAGTTAGGACAAGGGTACCATTTAAAGTTTTTGCACCCAAGAGAAGGTACTAGTGCATAGCCTGGACTGGGTCTGTTCCTAAATTTCACCAGTCTGCTGCTGTCAGTGTTTATGTGTGAAACCACTGATGACAGCGTGTTTCATCTCCCACGTACTGTTAGAGCAGGCTCTCACCCTACAGGTGTGGTCCTTCAGCTCCCTCGGCAAATCTCAACACTGTGGTGTTTACCCTGCTGATAAGTCGTTCAGATGTCGTGCAACCTTGGTTAACTCCCCTTAATTTTGTCTCTAATTGCACACGCATACTTGGGGTTTCTTCATGTATCCAAAGACCTTCAGTCTCGTATGGTGCATAAAAGGACATGTCTCAGCTGAAAAGCACCTATTCAGTCTGTTATTTTCCAGTATATTCCTGATTTATACCATGCTCTTTGATTCCTGAAATATTTTCTTCACAAGATTTTCTATAGTGCTCGCCGCTGTAGTACGAGAACTCCCCAACTATTAGTTGGTTCATTTTAGCAAAACTTCTTTGTGATGAGATATCACGATATTGTCGTCATTTGGCAAATGGGCACCTAAGTCAGCACTGCGGCTGCCCAGCTTGAACCCACTGGGACTTGATTTTTCAGAGCGCTTACTATATGATATGATGCTGTGAATCACCGAAGCATTGCTCTCCCTGACTCAGCCGAGACTGAGAGCTCAGCACTTCTGCAAACCAAACCACTGGGCTTGGAAGTCAGGCACCTAGAAGATAAAAAAGACACAATTAGAGCCCATCTGTGAAAAGCTTGGCTCTTCTGAACAATATTTCCCAGCACTCTGGAACAAAGGAGGAGACAGGATCCAAGGCTGTAATTTTGTACTTTCTCTTCCCCGCAGTCCCGTTCCTCATTCACTTCTAGCTTTTGTAATAACATGAAGTAGAGATCCTGCCACAGCCACAGAGTGGGTCTAATTTGTGTACTGAAGGAAGGAGCTGTGTGGAAAAATACTGTCTGATGAGACAGTACAAACCATGTCTGCATAATACACGTACACATGGGGGCTGAATTAAGGTAGCAAAAGTAATTTTAAATTTGCATTTTCTAATGTTCGTGTGCTTGCTCTGCCAAGCTTATTAGTATTCCTTCAAAGCAGGGTTTTGATTTGTTTTGGAATAAAGCTTATTTATCTTAATTTTCTGTAGGAAATAGCCAGGTTTATCTTTCTTACAAAATATTTTTGCAAATGGTAGGGTGCCCTTCTCTTGACATTCCTCACCAACTTGGGTTCAGTGTTTGAAGATGATAAATGTGCATCAAGCTCAGCATTTCTACCACCACCTACCTGCTTTGGCTCTTGTTTCATTAGAATTTCAGCAATGTGCTGGTTCATGGCAGATAACCTCCTCTCCCTCTCCGGGCTGCGAGCGCCTGTGAGAGTGTGTGTGTGTGTAGGGGGTGAGGGAACGGGTGCATTTCTCATCTCCTCAGCATTTATTACATTCCTCTTTCTTTACCTCCTCTGCAGCAATAAATCAATGCTACTTGTTATTGTCTACTCCTTGGGCAACGTCTCGGGGGGAGAGGCAGGCTCTCCTAGCTGTAATGTCGTATGTTTTATCAAAAGCTAAAATACAAGTAAAGAACTAAAGTAAACCAAAGTCCTGTTTTTGCAGCTTTTGAGAGGAAGGACCCTATCCTGGTCATGCCAGCTACATCACCCACCATGACAGACATGCTTTGCCCCGTGCAGGCTCCAGTTACCGACCCCAGTCTTATGCTGCCTGCACAGGCAGGAAAGGGCAGTGTGTCAGTGGGGCGACGTTTCTGCTTCCATCATGGGAAGGAAAATTTAGGATTTCCAGTGCTACTGACTGTTTCCTGCCCGCAGGCAGCTCCAGGGCTGGGATGCTGGATGCACCATTCCTGTACACGTGCTGAGATGGGTGCACGCTCCTCGCACTTCTGCAGTAGGTTAATAGCAAGTGAAGCCCTAAAAACAGGTTGTGGATGGAGTAAAATATAGCCTGATTATTGTTTACTCTGACAAGGGCAGAGGCACACACACTGGTGCCTGGAGAAACTGTAAATCAAGACCAAAATCACAGTGGGTCTGTGGCTTGTAGCAACTCCCCAGAGAAACTTTGCCCAGAAAGCCTCTGCCCTTTGGTTTGTTGCCTGCTATCTAATCACAGCAAACTGTTTTCCCCCACACAGACTTCCTGATTTTCTACAGGATACAAAAAAAGACCTTTCCACATACCTGGCCCAACAAGCAGGGATTAGATATTCCTTCTCTCCACAAAGAACACCCTGAAGAGATGGGCTGGAGAAATGATGAGAAAAGAAACCAGTGTGGTGGAGAGGCAGGCAAGATGGGAGCCTTCTGGAATAGAGGTGTTTGGTCCAAGCCCAGAAGCACAAAAAAAAACCAGCTGGCACACCTGCTTAGGTATCCAGGACCAAATTAAACAGAGATTTAAAACCAGGTTTGCATCTGGGATTTTTTCATCCTTAACCCCTTCCAATGTTAACTGGGGTAACTCATCTGGGAACATTAATGCAGAAGTTACTGAAGGGTTTTTGCACACAGATTCTCAGAGTCTGAAGTGCAGAAAAAGTCCCCCCGACACATTAGCATGTTTTTATTGTGGCTTTGTAGACATATTTTACATTTTCTTTCTGCAATGGCAAAGGCAGAGAGAGTTGGGTCCCCCCAAGCAAGAAATGTACTTTATCAACTCAGTTTGTCAGCAACAGTGCTGGTGAAAGCATGCACGCACATGCACCTCTTTCTCTATGTCTTCCCAAAACTTTGCCTAGTTTTTCATTAAAATGGCTGCCTCAAGCTACTGATAAACAGTGCCTGTAACATGAGATGTGCAGGGTATGGAAAAAAACGACCAACTTCAATAGAAGCTCAGATTCCTTCTCCTGCTCTGATTTTGACCATTTCCTACTGGAAGGTTTTTCCGGCCCCCTACCCTGGTTTTCAAGGGACGTGCATGGGTCATGATACATTACACCCTTCAGGGAAGATGATGTCCTTGCATCAGACTGCATTCAGGCATAGCCCTCTCTGCCAGGGGGACTGCCGTGATGCTGACTGCGCCGGCAAACACACAGCTCGTGCGGTGGAGAGGCAAGCCTGACATGCAGAAATAATCTGTCTCTTTCATGCGGCTTTTCAAGGCTCCAAAATACATGTGATGACAAGCAGATAAAAAAGTATTACACGCAGAAAGGGGAAGGGTTTGTCTCTGTTTGCTTGTTCGCTCCCCTTTCCTAAAAAAGTTCTCCTCAGCCTTCAAGCAGTTTTTGGGGGCTGGACTTGCTTTGCGATAGACATCAGATGGGTTTACAAATACGGCACAGCCTTTCGGGGAAAGCTCTGGTTCGAGAGCTCTTCTTGCCCCATGGCATGGTGGATGAGGGCAGGAAAGGGAGAACCGGGTGTAGAAATGGGGGAAGAATAGCTTGGGGAGAACAGGATTTAGCTTGGGAGCAACTGGGTTTTGAGGACACTGTGGCCGTTGCAGAGAAGGTGAGGTCCTCGTAGCGCAGCTCTGGCCTCTCCTGCCTGCTGCACCTGGGGATCTCCCAGGTGTCCACATCCTTCAAACCTACCTGGTTTGGGGAGCTGGTGGCTTATCTTCCTGCCAAGCGCTGCATTGCAATTCAGCTTATCTCTGGCTGAAGGAACCCACCGAGACAAGTGACTGTTTAAGACAGAATGAATTATCCAAAGCTTGTTGTCTTTCCACATCTCATTTTTCCACAACTCTCTCACTTGCTGATTATAATTGCCCTTTAATTGCTTGTATAATTTCAATTACATAACAAGTAAGCTGTATCGTAGCTGCCAAAAGTATCTGTTAAGTTTTTTTTTTTTTTTAATCATTAATTGAGTTTAAATAATTCCAAACTGTGATTGCCATAGTCCTGAGAGAGCGGTGAGTTCATTCAACGGATGGACTTTCTCTGCATACTGTCTGCTTACTTTGGGCACAAGTTTACCATTTTCCTCTGTAGATTGTTATTTGGATCTGGTAATGCTGACCAAACATCCTTAATGTGGACAAAAGGATTTCATGGTTTATGCAATGAAATGCTGTAGGGATATCCAGCAGCGTGAATGCAGGCAACAGCCAAGAGCATCACTGTCACTAGCGCTGATTCTGTTTTACATGCCAGCTAGATGCTGAACTGGAAGAAGTCCAGGATCCTTGCAGGGTTGAGATGGAGATAGGACCAGCCCTTCTCAAGGGCTTTTATCGTTGTTCAAGGCAAGGAGAGATCAGATACTGGGTTATATTGAGAGAATTTTCTTGCATAAAGCAACAATTAAATAATAAGGATAAGCTTTAAGTGGAGGCTAGATGTCTCCTTTGGAAGAAAGCATGATCTCATGTGAGGTTGCTTTGACTTTTTTTTTCCTGGACAAAATAGAAAGGGACAACAGCAATGGAGAATCTCGTTGGAAACTCTCCTGTACTTCGGTTGTGCAGAAGGGTTGAAGTGGGAGGTGGAGAGTATTGACTTATTGGTCAGTAAGGAGCCTGTATGGAGCCTTCTTTCCTGAAATGTCACATTGGATGAAGATAGTTTTCTCAAAGAAGCAGGCTGACAGTGATGGGTAATAGAGATATTTAAGACTGACAAGACCATCCATGGTTCAGAATAAGGCAGCAGGTGTAATTAAGAAATCCTGTGATTGAACCTGTGTGGACTGCTTTCAGAACCAATAGGTTTAGAATAAGGTATATAAATGTGAGCATGTTTTAAATCATCAACCAAGGAACCTTGGTCTATAGTAGCTATTTTAATCTTGTTTTGCATTCATTCTTGTTTGTTTTCTTTAAGGAGTATATATTCTCATTGCTTGGTAAATACTAAGTTACGTCTCTTAAATAAGATATGGCTCCTTTAAACTACATTTAGTTCTTTTTGTTAATGTTAACCAGAAGCATAAGAGGTACTAGAGGATACACAGCATGGGAGGCCCCTGGTTTAAACAGTCATGTAGCTTAACATATGTTTATTTGGAAATGTAACTTTTATCATTTTTATTAGAGCAGGAAATGGTGGGTGATCCAAGCCTTTTTTTTATTATTATTCAGTTTATGTCAGATTCTACTCCTACAGAAAGTGGAATTAAATGAAAAGAGAAAAGGACAGAATTCCTAAAATAAGTTTATTTAAAAAGGATGGATTTGTGAAAATGAGGCAATTGAATTGATCTGGTCACCTGGATTTTCAAGATTTTAGATGAATATAGCTCATCCTCTTACCTACCTCTTACCTACATGTTCTAGAGACTAGAAGAGGGAAAAAAGTTCTCCTGGTTCTCCAACTCTTACATATACTCTCAGCTGAAAGTGAATACGATATTGGACTGAACTTCATCCATCTGTCAAATATCCATGGTCAGTTTGTCTGGACTCCAGATTAACTGTCCCATGGATGTGGAGACCCGAGCTGGCTCGGTACAGCATGGTTTACCAGTTCAAGGTGCAGTGCCATGTGAAGGCAGCATTAGGATTTTAAGGTCAGGGAGGGTTCGGGAGGTATATAATTGTGTTTGCACAGTGCTGAGCCTAAGCTAATAAACTCTGCGGGGCCCAGCCTGGCTCCCTGCAGAGCTGCCCAAGTGTCCTGTGCTGCACACTCCGGTGTGCGCTCTCTTCTAGAGGACACACTCTGGCTAGCAGCTTTTACTGTTATTATTATTACGATCCAGAACATCCTTGTTGCAGTACCACAGATAACGTGGAGGACACTCGAGCTGAAAAAACCAAGCAAACGGTTTTGCTTCAAAAGCCAGTTGAGCACACCCATAGATTCTGCTTAGTCGATGACTTTCACAAATTCAGCGTTTTTCTCCTTTCCTCAAAACTTGGTAAGTGAACTTAGAGTGCTTAGTACAAAAAATATTATTTCATTACAACTCACATTGTTTGACTAAATGTAGCAAATTTAGGCTTTAACATGTGTTCATCACAACTTTAAATAGGCTCATTTTTAAAATAAACCAATTTCCAATTTAAAGGAAAAAATATTTCCACTTACATTATTTTTCTTTTTTCCACGGGCAGGTTCTTCATTCGCAGGAATTCCTAGAGGACATGCTTTTCTATATCTGCCCAAGTTTTGTGCTACTGGCAACTTCTATTCTTCTGACTTCTTTGTTTTTAGGCTATCATGAAAACCATGGAATTCCAATGATGGGATCTATATAGAGACTAGGAAAAATAAAAGGAAAATAAAACAAAAATAAAAGGAGTAATAAAAAATTTGAGTGTTACAATTTTCCGTGTTTGCCCCCTACAAGACCATGCGTTCACCATCAGAATCCATTTCTCTTTCACTAATGATCCTTTCCTGGAGGGCATGTCTCATTATCTGACCTCTCTGACATATGCTCTCTCTCCCTCCTTCCCTTCAGTGGCTAGAGGATTTGGGGATGGCCAGAAATACTGCAAACATCAATGATTCCATCTTCCCTCAGGAAATGGAAACAAAAGCAAACCCATCCAAGCATTTTGAACTCTCTTTAAAGTCTTGCAGAAGTAGCAGAAGGTTTGAGGTGGAGTTTCTTAACCTGTCTGAATCAGGACTCTCTTCCTTGACATAAATCAGGAAAGGAAAAACTCAACCTTTTGCTAATTTGGGTAGGACTTTGATGATAATTTGACTAGAGCGATTAAAATGGTACAACATGAAATAACAGAAACTAAAATTAATGGAGCTGTAAATGGGATTGCATTGTGCAGGGCCCCCACATATGGTTCAAATTCGGTGCTTCCTCTGTATCTGACAGCATTCTTACAGCAAGAATGCTTCTGAGGAACCGCTACTGCACCCGCCTTGAAAGCATGAAGAAGAAAACCTCACCCCACAGTGTCTGTTCACCATTCCTTCTCCTCCCATGGTGACTCTTTGTGGTTTTATTTGTGCTCTCAATTAAACACAGGTCTGAGTTTGCTCTCATAAACAGTCTTATCCATCATTCATGGTATAAACCCCAAGGCCAGCACTGGAAGGTCACCTTGTTGGGAGACAGTTGAGGTACACTCCATGAGGTCAGGTAAGTTGCTCACACATAGATACCAAGAGCCATCTGAGATGCCGTGAGATAGCTGAGGTATTCAGGCTGGGCTGACAGGTATGGCACAGTATCTACAGGAGGCACATATCCACCTGGAGAGGCAACTGGAGGCCAACCATACTATTGCAGGGCAACTCCAATGGCCAGTGTTTCAGAAACTGTAGCATACACTTGGTGTCTACAGATGAGCCAGGCGTCTAAGCTCCCAATATAGTCAACTGAAATCTAGTCAGTGCAGTCAGCATCATCTGAAGAGCTATTCGTGGAATCAAATGCTGAGGTGTAACTCAGTTGCCTAAACATAGGTATCAATTTTCTTTTGAGATATTTAAGGTATTCACACAGGACTGGTAGGTATGATTTGAAACTAATGGGAGATTAATAGTCTCTCGGAAGAGTGGCTAGACACCAGGTAGGATACTCAAGCCAACCAGCACCTATATTTTGGCAACCAAATCTCCAAGTCTAAAGACAGGCACATGCTCTGAGGACTAAACAGGTGATTCAAGTTTAAAACCAGCCCAACAGCAAAAACCTCAAACTTGGCTCTTCCTGTGTTAGCTAAGACGAGGTTTCAGCACACAGCATGAATGAAAAGCATGCGAGTCGTAATGTTCATGACTTAACCTGTTGCCAAGTTCATTCTTCACCTTGTAGACAGAAGCTACAATTCCTGATTAGCCTATGCCAACCGTTGACCAGGCTGGCCTTGCAGGAGCTCTGAGTAAGCAATGTGTATCAGGTTAACACAAACCTGGCAGGAACTGGGCCATATACAAACCTCACTGAAATGGTGAATTCATGCCTAAGTATTAATCTGTCTTTAATTTCACTATTTCCATTGCACATAATTATTACCATCGGCATGAATAGTGAGTTATCCCCCTTGCTCGAGCCCGCAATGAGACTGACTTTTTCATAGCTACGCTTAATTGTTGCCAGTGTTCTCTGTAGTAGCATTAGCCTGTTTAATATTACATGGCATGAGAAAATTAAATGATCAATATCAGGTTAAGAGCATTCAGTTGGTCTTTCTTTGCTTTTGTAATTGCTGGTGTGACAGGAAAATAATTACTATGTTGAGTTTATTGCTATTCTCATTGTCCTCTGTTGGTGATTTTGTTGTTTGGCTATGGACATGTCTGATTTAAATTGTCTATAATATTGTTGTCTTGGAAGGAAATAGAAAGGAAAGGGGAAGGGAAAGGAAGTAGGAGAAATTAAAGGCTGATCTAAGATTAACATAGTGTTTACTCTGGCTCTTGGCAAGGTCTGTTTGTAAAAGGAGACTCCCAAAGCAAAAGTCATCTAGAGTAGATTTGTTTAAAGTGACACTGTCAACTTAAATATCACACTTCAGGATTTTTTTTTACTCCATGTTGTTACAAGTAACACCCAAACCAATTATATCCCGCGAATGCCATTGGAACACCTCGGATTATTACAGCTGACAGACTAGAGAAAAAGTACTTTCTGTATTTTTTCATTTGTTTTTAGTCCAGTTGATAGCACTCTGTTCATGATCACCACCTCGTATGGAAAGCTTACACACAAAAAGGGCCATGTAAGTTTGGGCCATGGCCAAATCTTCTGTAGTTTCTTATTGAAGTGAACTAATGAACAGCTGAATTTTTTTTTTAATTTCATCACTTCCCTGTCTGTGTATTAGGGCTCCTTCCTGTTGTTTAGATAGCTTTTTGACAGAGTAACACCAGAGAAAAAAAAACGCTACCAATGGATTTAGAAACAAGATTTTTTAAAACCAGCAGGGGAAGCAGAAAAACAGAAATCCCCATCAGTCCTCTGCAGGGTGCAGGTACCCTCAGGGTCCTTGCTTTCAGCCATGCGAAGACAAGCCAGTCCCTAGCGAAAAGATGCCTACTGCCTTCAGAAGCTGGTGGGAGTGGGCTGATACAGAGATCCCTTTAACCGTGATGCCTACGAGCCACTGGTGTCATCGTTAAGACATCCTGGGAGAAAGAGGGAAACAAAACTGGTTATTCACTGCCTTTGTTCAGCTGCCTTCGGAGGTTTCAAGGGACCTGAATACAAAGACACTGTGGCATATGCCAACTGTTGACTCTATCAAATAATAAAGCAATCCCAGAGGGTATTAAGAACCGTGGAATCATTCTAATGAGTCTGGCAAAAATCTCATTAGGATGAACAGCAGGTGATGACAAAATATTTGCTCTGTATGCAAATTACTTGTTTCCTTCCCCATCTACGCGTGGTTGCATGAGCACTCAGAATAGGAACTGTCAGATAATTACTCACTGGAGTAAAGCACTGCACATGTGGTGGTTGCATATCAGATGCATCAGTGGCAAAAATGGGAAAAATGCTGGAAAAGAGCTGTGTTTTTAGAGCGAGAGCCCCCCCTGTACCAGCAAACTCTCAGCCACCTACCTGCACAACAGACAGTTTTGCTAGCCATCCAGGCAATCCAGCTGTCTTTCCAGAAGCGTCTTCAAAGCAAGGACAGATGGGCTGCAGGTTGTCAAAAATTCTCCAAGAGCTGTGAGCATAGAAGGCATGACGGAAGCGGGGGCAGGGGGCATACTGAATAATGAAAACAAGAGAAAACGTGGCAGTTCCTGTTGACAGAGGTAGGTTACCTGCATAGTCCTGGGCCTGATCTGTCCTTCTAGTTCAAAACAGCTCTACTAATCAAACAGGAAATATCCAGCTGCAGGCTCAGATATTGCTGTCTGCACAGTAAATCACTGCTTTGCCCCCTTCTGCTGCCTTGACATCAGGCTATGTAGCCCTTGATATCCGTTCAGTTCCTGATGGTGTTTCTGGCATAGCACGCTTCCATTCTCTCCAGTGTATCATTAATAATGCTTCATACATTTGTTTTTAATCACGTTGGTATTTATTTATTGCTGCAGTCCTGTTCCTACTCCTCATACGTGTCAGAGGCAAAATTCTTGCATGGGGGAGATGGAAATCCCCCAAGAGCCCCATTCTTCTGTGTGCACTGGAGGAGAGGAGGACAGGGGCGTCGAGTCAAAGGACGTTCCAGATTAAATAACCCAAGCCACGCAAACACAAGTGTTCCTGCAGATCTTCTCTCCAGTGCCTGGCAGTCAAATACCTTCACTATACTTTCCCCATATAATTGTGGTTTGCTCTCAAAAAAGGAGTCAGGAATGCATTTGAAACCTCCCTTCTAAAAACATCCCTGGGATCCCCAGGGCCATGAAAAACTTCCAACTCTGAAAGGCAAAGGACTATTTGTATGATGACCCTGTGCTCCCACCATGCTCATCGGCTTTTACCTGGAGTCAGTTTGCTACCGGGTCTCCATCAGAGAGGGAATTTAGTAAGCTGATTATGAGAAAGAGCCATTTGCTTTCCTGCTAAAATCCTATACTGATGGGGTGAAAACAACACACTAAAGAGCAGAAATTTGCCTCCTTCACCATCCAGCAACCTGCAGCCCAGATCTTATGGATGTCAAGGAAAGGGGACCAGTCCCCTAAATCGTTCCCTCCACAAAAGAAAAACATCATTTTGTTAGATGAGGCTTTGTGTTCCAAGGATATTAAAATGAGTTATTGCATGATTTTAATAATAGTTATTATTTTAAATTATTAATAATACTATTAAATGCTAATAATATTAGGGGCTTTTTAGACAATAGATCTTTATCAAAAGTGCTTTTCATCCACTTGCTTTGTCAGGTAAAGTCAATATCATCATTTCTTCTTTCATAAGTTTGGGAAGTCTAGAAGGGTCACCGAATAGGTCAGCAAAAGAACTGGTGAGCAATGCCTAGTCCTCCTGATTCCCAGATCAACACCTCGTGAGCACAGGGGCACTG
The DNA here is from genome assembly GCA_013401315.1 of Balaeniceps rex. Taxonomy (NCBI): domain Eukaryota; kingdom Metazoa; phylum Chordata; class Aves; order Pelecaniformes; family Balaenicipitidae; genus Balaeniceps; species Balaeniceps rex. Next base: position 63,802 of record VYZW01005130.1, read on the forward strand.
TGGCTCACCCTGTCATTGCTGTGGGTCTGGGACCTACAGAGCTACCAAAGCTCCTTCTGTCGCTGGAGCGTTTTAAGAATAAGTTGGACAAACATCACCTGGGGTAGCATGGGTTGTGTTTGACTCTGAGCATGGGGACTGGCAACATAACCTCTTGAGATCCAGACTACTAGCCTAGGATTTGATGACTGATGTATCCTACATAGTATTCGTCTTACATTTAATAATTGTATTAAATTGAGGTCTGCACTCAAAGTGCTGCCAAAATGACAGCGGGCCAAGAATTACATTAAGCATTAAAATGCAGGCTCGGCGGGGTTTGCAGGGCAGTGAGGCTTGTTCTCACGGTTGGGTTACGCACGCTGAGGTAGCATTCCAACCCAAACTGACAGCAGTGCACAGGGGCCACAGCCTTCTGGTTCTGCTTAACAGGTTTTGCTGACCAGCAAAAAGAATTGGAAATCCCAAGCCCTCAAAAAGCAGTAGCTCTTAAGCAACTACCTTTTTCTTTTCCTTCTTTTTTTTCCTTTTTTTTTTTTGCTGCCCAACTAGCCTAACAACGGAGTGTTTATTTAGACTGACTGCAGTAAGAAAACTGTGGACAGCAATGGCAGTGACTCATTTCAAGCTAGAAATGTCATCTGATGTTAGTGGTGGCCTGTATCAGCTGACCAACGGTCATGCATATGGTGATCCCAGATATATATTGCTCTGAAAAAAATCCTGTGGATCCTTCCCAAATGCAGTATGGATAAGAATGCATCAGGTTTGGCTCCCTCTACCCAAAGCAACCTTTCACCACTCCCAACAGCCTTTGCGTCCTCACACTCATGCTCTAACAGCATACCTCCAGGCATGCGATGTACATTTGTGGGCATTCCGTAAAAACATCGCTTAGGTGAGCTGAGGCGCAGCCATCAGGGTATCTCACACACTTCCTACTGAAAAAGACACCAAGCAGAAAGCAGTATTTCTGTCTCAGGATCACAGGGAGACCACATGGGCTTCGGAGGAGATCCAAGACCAAGCAGCATAGACAGGAGAGCGCAAGGCCTAAGCAGTATGGGCAGGAGTCAGTATGTGCTGCTTGGCCTTGGCAGCAGTCCTTGCCTTCCTTTTTTTTTAGCAGTAAAGCTGTAATCTTCTAGACACTATGAGGACAGCTTTCTCATGCAGAGGCATCTAGTACCATCTGAGATGCCAAAACGTATCCTGTATGGCTTTCACCTGTTTCTTCCAAAGGGAAAAGTTGCACATAAGACCTCCGTAGTATCTGACAGGCTGCAGAGATCTCTTGGGTACCCTCAGGGATGGGAAATGGCACTACAGGTTCATGTTTAAAGAACAAGGCCCCCTGTGTGTCTGTGACACAAGGTGGTCCAGTTGCTTAAGCTCTCATTTAAGTTTTTGCAGCCTGAACTGAGCTCTGTGCTTTTGCTGCTGAGTGAGTTTGCAGTTAACAGCAGCAAGCACGTATCCCCTGCAGTCTCAGAGGTGTCCATAGAGCAGGCCGACCCTGAAGAAGTGAAAAATACCTCTGGCTAGTCGTGTTGCTCCTGTAGGCCAACAGTAGTACTGCTCTCCTGTGAAGTCCTTTGAAGCTTAAAGTATTCTTAACACACTGGTCAAAGTAAAAATAGACTGCAGGTGGGCATCCCTTTGTCATGGGTTTGGAGAGAATAGAAAGATCCTATGCATTCATGTCTTTCTGCTCATAAGAAGTATTCTTGTTAAAGCTGGGGGAGGAGGGAGCTACCCTTTGATTTCTTTATCCTCAGCCTCTCACCTCTGAGAGCCGAGAGCACTTCACTTTTCTGTTTCATTTCCTCCAGTCCCAGCCGCAGCCTGCAACTTCTCAACCTGCCATTCCCATCCCCACCTGCCCTTCCCAACATGTCTTCAGCACTTGTCTCAGAGTTTGCTCAATCCTACCTCTGCTGTACCACCCCCTCCCAAACCTCTGTAACTTTATTCTTCCATTCACTTCCTACTCTTTCTACTATCCCCTCCAACCTTGGCTGTCTCAGGCCCTCAAAGTTAGTCTTCATATCTTCTGCAGCTCCCTGAGGTCCATCCCTCTATCTCCAACCTGTACCTATCCTTGAAGGACTCCATTGCTGCTCTCCCCTTGACCAAAGTAGACAAGTGACACATTTCCCCCTTACATGGCTTTCCCAGGGATAGAAACCCACCTGGCCAGGTCTATAGCAAAAGAGAACGTGCCTGGGTAGAAAATGGTGACCCTAATCTGGGGATGAAAAGTGCTATATCAAGATTTAGTTATCATTATGTGTTTGTTCAGATAAGCTTCTAGGAAGTCTGGACTGTGTTGGAGCATCTCCACAGCCATCTTTCTGTGGACAAATTGCACTGCTGTCACCCGCCTAGTGTTTGTTGGTAGCAAACTGTAAGTCACAAGTCACTCCAGAGTACGCAAGAAAAGGTTCTTTAGAAGAGAACAGCAGCTAAAGGGATGAACACAAGCAATTTTTTTTCTAACTTTTTTTTCTCTCAGTTCGCAGTGTTATGCTGAGTTTGCTCTTCAAATGTCTGACTGACAAATGTCCTTTCACTTGTACTTTACTTTAAGTAGCTTGGAAGGCAGATTATTCTTCTTTCCTGTTTTTCTCCTTTCTCTTCCTCTTTGCATAATAAATCAAAGCGGTAACCACTGGCTTACGTAAGTATTTTTTTTGACTCTTGAACCAAGATTCATCCTGTCTTTCAGCCCATGCTGAGGCACCGTAGTCTAATTGCCCTGAGATACCCCCACTAATCACTGGAGGAGGACAGGTACTTTCAGGAGTTCTGGGAGCACTTTGCCTTAGGTTGAAACAACCTTTAGACATGTTGATGGCACTCTTCTCCCAGACCCAAATCTACCAGGGACCAAATGTACAAGGTGCATTTTGCTGCATGGTGCTCCCCCCCCGCCAAGATCTTTCTCCTCAGCAGATCCAGAACTCTCGATGAGGCTAGACCACAGGTGGCTTCACACCCTATAAATGTCAGTACTTTCTGGCACCTCCACTTTGCAGGTGCTTGGGATTTTCAGAGGCAGCTGTATCTCTCCACCTACATTTGTTACCAGGCACAAACCAAGAGGAAATCAGGAACCTGGAGGCAGTGTTATCCTTGTGAAGGTGGTCCTGTACTTCCTAGTATGTGCACAAGGTTTTTGCCTTAGGCTGTGCGTGCCCACTCCTCCATTAGGACAAACTTTGCTGGGCAGCCATAGGACACTGTTTACTTCTTCTTGGACAATAAAGCATCAGAGATGTCTTTGAAGCCTTTGACTTCAATATAACTTAATGAAAATTTGAGCCTTCACTTTGATGTACAGTTAAAAGGTTCCTGCTTGAGCTGAGGGAATATTTGAGGGTTATTTTTTTACCCACTGATTTCCACTGTCTCCAGAGAAGACAGAAAATCAAACAGTTTGCTGTGTACTTGCTAACCTTACACTACCATGCAATATTTAGTGACACTGGGAACAATAACTTACCAGGTTGTGTCCTGTAAGGGAGCAGTATAACCCCAGATCTTGTATAACTTAAACTTATGCAAACTTCAGCAAGATTTTTCTTCCATTAATTATAGAACAAAGCATCTACTCTTTCATATTAAAAAAATCACCTCTTCCTGGAATCTCAAGTCTAAGGTGTTTTTACTGTGAAAAAGAGCTTCATGGTAATGACAGCAGAATATCAGATTACTGACTCTGTATAACAGTCCTCTGTTTGGCTTCTGTCTACTTCTTAACAACATCTAGTGAAAAGCTGAATGCCTTCCAGAGACACCTTTAATTCACATGTTAAGAATGTTTATGCCTCTCAAGTGGTCAAATTAAATTGTATCAAATGAACCGTATGGGCTTGATGTAGGTTCTAAGGACCTGTTTAAACTTTTGTGTGTTCATGAAACAATTAAAGCTGAATAAACATTGCCAAAAGAATTTCAGAGAGGTTTAGTTCAAATGTTTAACCAAACTAATTTCTGCCACAGTTGGTCTCCATGGGCATTCGTTTGATCTGGCAGAAATGCTCTTTCCTTAAGCGTTTAACCAAAGTCTCATTGTAAGAGCTGCATTTGTTCTGTCAGGGAAGGTAAACAATGATTTTGCCTCCTATGATCACTTATAATTGAACAGCTCCATATCACACCTCTTGGACAGGAGGTGTCCAGCAGCCAATCCAGGAACTAAACACTGATTAGGACATGGTGACTGGAGTGTAGGTACTCAAGAAGGCATTGAGTTAGTTTCTGATGGTATGTTATTTGGCTGGCTCTTAAAAATAGTAATTCTGTATGCATCAACTGTTTTTACAGACCACAACACCCTACGCTCAAACACCTCAACTTTAGACTTTGCAAACTAGGCGTGACGGGAGTCATGACATCTCTAGGTGAACCCTTTGACATTACATCAGGTTTTGAGGTCAACAAGGCTAAGCAAGTCTTCCAAGCTGGTCTGCTGAACTGATTCATCTCTCCACACAAACCCCATCTTCACTCTCCAAAGTCTTCAGCAAAGCCTTGAGGATATGAGGTAGGAGTATGGGAGAATTTAAATGAAGAGGGAAAAGACTGGCTGCGGTGAGGTTATCCAATCCCTTCAGGGTAAATAGCCCTCAGCCTGTACTTGCTGAAAGTGTAAACCTGAAATACAAAATTAAGGTATAGCAAGCTTAGAATATTTTGTTTAATCCTGCTTCAAATCACAATACCTTTGCATAGGGTATGCTATCAGATACTACCAATGAATGCAGTTGGTAACTGGTATCCCAAGCTTCCTAGAGCAGTGCTCTGTCCCAAATTTGGCTATGATCACCAGAGAAACTCATCTGGAAACACTTCTTTTGATTACCTTGCATCAAGGGTGCTCATACAGAAGGTCTTCATTTCTGGTGTTTGCTCATCACTTTTGCCTATGAGATCTCTGGACCCTAAACCAGTGGCCTTCCAGTGGTGGACATGAGTTCTAGGTAAAGCCCAATAATTTGTTAACTTTTGATCCTTTTGGCCGTGCAACAAAATAAATCTTTTCTTCATGCTTTTGATCAGGAAATAGGTTAAGGTTGGCTAGGTCAAACCACAGGGCAACTGTCTGGACTACTACAGTCAAGGGATGACTCTGTAGCCTCTATGGCACTACTTGGGGGTGTTATTATTTTTATTTAGCTATTTAATAATGGCTGTGTTTTAACAGATACTGCCAGTACATGTCTGGAGGGAGACCTGCTAGCATAAACAGTAAATATTGATCCTCCTGTCTCTTCTCTGAGCACACCTGACAATCCATCACTAGTCTTCAGCTCTGAGATCTGATACTCTTCTTTGGCACCACACTTAAATATCACAGAAAGAAACTACTCCAACTGGTGATCTTTGCACTGTACTTAACAACATCGGGAAGTAATCATGGCTAATTGTTATGGCTGTAATTCCAAACCTGACAGCTGGCAGAGAATCAGAGGTCTCAGTCACATTTGCTGAATGTCTCTCTAATATGTTCCACCAGATAGTTTATGGCAGCACTCTCCAAAGCCTTGCCCTTTGACTACTTGCATTTCTCCAGCACTCAGGTAGTTGCTGTCAAGGCTGTTCTCCTCTAGGGTATTTATTTGCACGGTGCAATTTCTTGGAAGCACAGCTGGCAAACGTTGCTTTCACGCAGGCTGGACTAGGTCTATGTAGAGAATGGTTGAGAGTGTAAAGATTTTAGGAGCATCTAGAGTGAGTGAATAAACACTGTTTATAAAGAAAAAGCAGGTGCCATCTGCTCCCACTCACATAACTCTTGTTGACTTCAAAGGGAGTGTGACGATTTTCACAGCCACTCTACTTGGTTTTCTGAAAATACTTTCTTTAGTATTAACAAAATGACAACCCCCAGAAGTCTGAGGGGGTTAGAGAACTGAGAACACTGGTGATGGAGCATGGATCCATTCCCATGAAAGTCAGCAGAATAGATCAGTTGGCATTTAAGAATGGTTCGTATATCCCAGCAGTGGGTGCCTGAGTTAAGATGAGGTAGGTAGAGTTTTCTAAATGGTTTTTGGTACTATGTTGTTCTCATCACAGGATCCAGTATAGAGAAAGTGCCACCAAGGCAATTACTTCTAACAGAAACCCATGTGCCAGGGCTGTGTAGAAACAGATGTGCCTGTCCCTGCCAGAGGTGTTGCCCCTTAGGGAACGCAGCACTCCACTTTGTTCTATAATTAATGCTTCCTGGGCTAGCATCTTCCCTGGGAATAAGCAGGTGACCTCATCCTGTAAGGCTCTCCCTCCAGCAGGAGCACCTAGGCAACTTCGGAAAGCCCAGCACCACCTCTGAAAGGGACAAACACTGAATCAAGGAAAACATTTCTGATGGGACAGCGGGTGTCAGAATATCTGCCTCCTGTGCCACCAAAGTCAGAAAAGAGCAAAATGCTTGACTAATCTTCTAGTGTCTAGGCAGATGAAGGGCAACACGGTGAAATAAAACCACTGGCAGCTCCAGGACAGTGGATAAAACCTGACTTGTGACCAAAGGGGAGCATGAGGGAGAACTGGTTTGTTTTGCAAGGGCTGCTGCACTTAATGTTGTCACTTGAACTAGAATTGCCCTGGAAGACCTGAAATTACTGCTCATTTTGCTAGCAAAGCTGTGGAACCATGTAGGCACTACCATATATCATATTCTATTGTTTTATGGTTGTGAAAGTAGCACATTTTGTAGTACAACAGGGCTGTGACCTTGAGTGTAGAAACCAAATTGAGAACTGAGCCCAGCTATGGGTTCAACATACCACTGGAGAGTTTCACACAGAGCCTTTAGCCATGGTGGCTCTTCCAGCTTCTTTGTGTGTGTGCACTGCATGAACCTGGATTGCCTCTAGACTTGCCCTGCCGCATTCGGGGCACAGGCACCTGATCAGGTTACGGTGCCTGAGTCATCACTTCACAGCTCCCCATGTCCCAGGGAAGCTGTGTCTGCACGCTCAGTGCCAGAGGCACGGGTGAGGTAATTCAACGGCAGAAGAGGCTGAAGATAAGGCATGGGCATTTCATCACGTGTCTGAGCCTTTTATGCTAGAACCTGCATATCGGCAGGTAACGTATACCTCCCTTCAGGCAGATGTTGATGCTCTAAAGTCAATGGAGTGTACATGAGGGCAGAAGAGGTTAAACCAGTGTAACCAACGCAGCACAGTAAGACCACTTACAGAAGAATTCAGGAGGGTGCAGTTTTCCTTTACTTAAGATGTCATCTAGGAGATTAAACTAACTGATCTAATGATCTGACCTCTCTTACAGACCATGACTATTAAAGAAATGTACATCTAGTTCTGCCTTTGGGCTCTCTGGCATGCAAAACTCACCTTGCATGCTAGCCGGCTGCTGTGAGCAAACCTGATGGCCTCTACTGACTGTAGTTGAACTGTAGTCACCCCCCAGAGCTGTCCAGAGCTCCTTCTGAGTAAGAGCTTAAAAGCTATATGTTACAAAGACAGCAAAGCTCTTTTCGCTGGCTTACTATATTGCCTCATATTTCTACTGCCATCCCTTCCTTCCAAACTCAGTCCCAGGCATCAGTATTAAAAGATGCTTATAGTACAAGGGTTTGTATTTCAGTGTGGCACAACACAGAGGGCTGGGGCAGTCTGAATTCATGATTGTTTTCACAGGCTTAGGAGCATCTGTAACGAACAAGATGCTAAAAGGAAACCAAATCAACAATAAGCGCTCGAGATTTATGTTTTTTCAGGAGTATGGAGAAAGCAAGGGAAAAAGGAAAAACTTTGGATGTTTACAGCTCACCCCACTCTATTCAGCATCTTCACACGGCTGTGAAGAGCGAAGCACAGTGCACTGCTATGTTGGACCAACTAGGCTGGGCTTTGCCAGTGAAATTGAAAAAGACTAGAAGACTTCAAGATAAATAAGACAGCAGGAAAAAGTAATGAAGGAATTAAACTGACCTTCTTTAGAAATGGGTGAGACAGGGTAAACAGGGAGAGATCTTGTTTTGCTTTCATCCTGGAAAAAATAACATTTCTTCCTTTCCAGTTCAGCACAGTTGACTGATTTGGAAACAAATCTGTTTTCTCTGGAAAGATTTATTTGCCCAACAGACTTTTTTTTTTTTTTTTTGGCAAAAAGCAATAGGTTGAAAGAACAAGGCTTGTCTTGTTAGCAGGTTTAAAGGGCTCAGTAATTAACTGGTACATTTGGAGGCATGGCATGCAGGGTACTTGCTGTAACCTACTTTATTCCAGTGTCACAGGGAAGTGCTGTGAAACGGGCAAGAGCTTTAAAGAACACTTTATTTCTCAGGCGGTATCAGATAGCAGGATTATTTGGTTATGAAGTTAAGTCAGAGCATTTGCTGAGGTAAGGACACTGGCATGACCTTCGAGAACATGCTTTCATCTGGGGCATGCTTTGTCTCTCCCTCCCTTCCTTTCCCTCTTTCTTTCTGTCTTTTCTAAGTTGAAAACAAAGCGACACTTATTTAGTCTGGGGACAGCATCCACTTTTTCACATCAGTCCTTTGCAATACATAGTAGGTGCCTTCAAAACACAAATTGACATCCTGTGATTTGGGGAAGTCAGTCACAAGGGTCATTTATCCCTGAAATCATCTGCTTTTGGCGCACAATGTGTAATGATGGTATTCACAGCCAAACATCTCTTACTCCCTTACCCTTTTTCTGCCTCTTCTTTTTTTTTTTTTTTTTTTTTTTTTTTTTTNATTTGGTATGATACTGCAGGCAATTGCTGGCTTGGAGCAAAATTTTTAAATATTGGTGGCTCAAAATAGGACTGTAATTCCATGCTGCAGTGATTTAAGTCCTGGTGACTTGACCTTGTGAAGTCCTAAAGATCTGCAGCTTGCAGATAACTGTAAATAACATGGAGAAGTGCTCAGCACTCCTGGAATACAGCTACTGTTAGCCTGCTCCCTGAATGTGGAAGCCAAAATAGAGGCATCCCTATTTGGAAATGCAAAGCTAGCGAGTCTCTTCAAGTGCCAAATAGACCCTTGCGGGAGGGAAGAGAGTCTCTCCAAGCATATTTCTGGAGATGCAAAAGATAAACATTTATCTTGCAAGATGATGCCTCTCATATCTCAAGGGCAACCTAAACACTGAAATCCCGTCTGACTCCTAGGCAAGGCCAGATTTGCCACTGCTGCCAAGACTGAGAATTGTAGTATTTGCCAATTTGGCAATTAACTTCTTGATTCTTGGATATACTGAACAGTGCACAAACATTTTCTACCCTTGCAGAGAGCCCTTCAAACTGAGGGCAACACCAAGTATCAGTGTATATTTAATGCCAGATTTCTTTTTTTCTTTCCCAGGAAATATCATGTACCTTTAGACTCTGACCTCCTTTTGTCAAGTGTTAAAAAATATCTTTGGGCAAACATCACAACCATCTGGGTGTATGGGTGTACACACCCTAGGGTTGCACGGTACTTGGCTCTGAATGAGATTTGTTAGAAAACTACCCTCCTTCTCATGTAAAGGCGAGGTCATAATTTTTTAGCTTAATCAAGAGCCCAGGGGAACAACCTGGGAGGAAAATAGTGACTTGCTGAATCACTGCCTCTTCCTGATCTCCCCGCTGCCCTGGAGAAGGACAGAGGCATCTGCAGCAGTTCAGTTTCTCTAACAGCGTCTTGTGGTTGCACCAGTGCTAACACTTTGAGGCCATAGTGCTGTCTTTTCCCCAGCTCCTTGTGTGAGACCAAGGTGGCATAGCTGCCCCGCCTGCTGCCGCTGGCACAGAAGACCCAGCCATGCAACTCAGTGGGCAAAGGAGGAAGAGCCAGTTGCAAATCAGTATGATTTACTTTCACGATCTCCTCTGGAGGGAGAAAAGAGGTGCAGAGGGAAAGGATTATATTGAAAAGATCAAAGCGGATAGAGAGGAATGAGTTAATGGGCACACTTTTCAAAAGAGATAATTCTCCTGACATCTCAAGGGATGGGTGAAGGGCATATTGCCTTGTCAGTTAAATGCAACTGTTAGTTTCAAGCCCATACTAATTAGCTAGCTTAGAAAAGCACGCAGCTCAGCACTTCTAAATGCGGACTACAGCCTCTGCCACTCCTCAGCACAGATATATTTGTCCACATCCTCTCAATGTGACATGCTGGTACAGAGGTGGCTTGGTTAGTAGTTAAAAGAGAACCTAGGATTAAACGAGGCTTCGCCCGGTATTTTTCTCACTTGCTACATCCGGGTCAGCCCAGGACAAACCACTAACTGAGTAAGGAGTGGGACGCCTGCTGTGTGCTGGGATCTTGTTTGCAGAATGGAGCAAATCACAGCAGTGCCAAGACCCAGGTCACGTCCCTTTGACTGCACTGGCTCGCACCTGCATAAGCAAGAATCATGGTCCCTAATCTCTACAGAGCTTAACTGCAGCGAAAGGGAGGAGGGAAAAGCTTGCTTTTGTCCTGTACTGAAAAAGACACATGGGAAGAGACAGTAGTATTACACCAAGGGCCTGGGGAACTAACCCAGAGTGCAAACAGATGAGAGAAGGGCTCTGCTTTGCTTTAAATGGCTTTTAAAAAGATTCACTTTCCCTCCCGGTCCTTCACTTCCCACATGGTAATTTAGGGCTCATAAGCCATCACTAAATTGAAGCCTCGAGTCGCTTGTATTGCTCGGGTACAGCAATCATAGGTGCCTGGGGGGGGGCTGTATATGTATAAATTCCACTCGATAGAAGTAGCTCAAATAATGTGTTTAGCTACCTCCATGTTTTTCCAGTAAACAGATATTAAAACTGCCCGGACAGAGGTGCATGAAATTGTGACTCCAGACTCATCATCTGCTGCAGAGGAGTTCAAAGGCCAGATACTGTTTCAGCCATGGAGTTTTCCCAAGGAGGCAGCAGGGGCTGGAGCTGTACACCAGCACTAGGAGGGCAGCAGGGCTCTCTTCTACCCCAACTATACCATGTCCCTTTGCTGGATGGGCACAAGGCTCACCTGGCCTTCATTTCTCTTCCCAGCCTTGCTCTGCTGTGTGCATTTGGACCACGACCTCTTCAAGACAGGACATGTGTCTTATTACCTGCTCGTGTGTACGTTCAGTTCCAAGTCAAAGTAGGTCTATGAGTGTCGCTAAAATAACTGTGAACTTCCATTATACATGGGCTCCTTGCTCTTCTTAAATAAAAGCACTGAACACATCCCAGAAAGGAGACCAAAGCATGTGCTTTCTTTGTATGCTTTGCTAACCCCTGCAGGACCCCCTCTTGTCTCTGCCTCTGTCTCACTGTCTCTTCTACCCACCCAACAAGTGAAGCATGGGGCATCTGCCCACCCTGACTCCAGAGTGTCTCAGCTGAAGCGCATCTACCCTCCTCCCGTGGAGCCCTCAATGCCAGGATGGCTCAGCAGAAACACCTAAAGCTTTATCCACTCAACCTGCATCCAGAAATTGTAATGGTGTTTCTCACATCACCCTTTTGCTCTCCCACAGGGCATCACTGTTTTTTTTGGGGGGGAGGGTGGTGTGGGTTTTTTTTTTTGCCACCCCAAACACGGATTGGGTGGTTTGGGCTCAGGAATCTCCCACAAATATACATCAACCCCAATGCTGGGAGATGGGATTTTGCTGCTACTGCATGCAAATGGAAGTCGTATTAGAGAAAGGAGCAGGAGATGCTTGCAATGCACTTCTCTTGGTCCATTCCTGTGTTTGGGGCATTTCCAGTATCCCCTGGTCAATCTGTTGTCCACTTAACTTTTAATAGTAGAATTGGCCTGGCGTTCCTCTTACATGTTGCTGCCAAGGGCCCCCCTCTCTGTCTGAGAAACCCAGTAGCCGCTGCCATACATTCAGTACCTTTGTGTTGGAGCAGGAGGTTGGGGACAGGTTCCTCACTGGCTTGGGACACTCTCTGAATGACCGGGCTTCCAGGGGCCACATCCTACTGCTAACAGATCACAGCAAATGGGATGAGAATCAAGCTCTGTATCCTGAAGGTTATTCACCAGCATTACCCATCTCCTTCTGCCTGAAAACCTTCACTGTGCCTGGGGCAAGGGTGCATCTGCTCCGCCAGTGAAGCATGGTCCAGACCGTTCTCCAGTCCAGAGCTGCTGACCCTCCGCATGCCTGGCATGCATGCACACACCAGAGCACCAACTGCAGCTTTGGGCTCAGTGAATTTAGGCTTTCTCTTGATCCTGCTCTTTCTTTTGCCATGCAGAATTAGCCACAGAGCCCACAGCAACTCACACAGTGCAGCCAGGCTGCATGCAGACATCATTCCTTGCTCCTGAGGTGCTGTGCTCGGTCATGGGTGCAGTTCCCAGGATGGCAAGCTGGGCTCTCTGGCAGGGTGGGCTCCCCTGCCATGCCCCCCGACACCAGCTGGCTCTTGCGGAGACAGAGAGTGCTGCTCTCCCTTGCTTTCTTTTACCACTCTATCTAAGCATCGCTACTCTAAATGGCTGTAAAGGGCAAATCTCTAGCGGATGTAAAGTAGAACCATCTGACTTACTGTCTCATGAATGTAATCCATAACTTTACGCCAGAAATTTACAACCCCCTTTCATGTATAAAAAGTTTCCTGTTATGGTTTTACATCTAGTCCATTGCTCTGCTCTGCATGGAAACACTTGGTGCAATCTCTTCAGAGATAAATAAGCCTTCTGCTGAAAGTTAAATGATGCCATTATTTTCTGGATGTTTATAGATGTCATCCTGCCGTGCTCCCATGCCTGGATCCAAGACAGCCTGAATCTTTGTTTTCCATTTCTGAAAGCTCTGGAGGAGAGAATGAAGATGTTGGTGTAGGAGGGGCAGAGGGGCAGGCAATGCAAGCCAGGGCTGGGTTCACACACGAGCATGTTTGCTCTGGGCAAGCAGCAGATGACGGACACCCCAGCTGTTTCCTTGGCCAGGCAAATGTTTAGTCTAGGCTGCTCCTGCCCCTGGCTGCAGCGGGATGGGAAAGGAGGATGCCAGAGTGCTCTGAGGGACATGGGGAACAGGACCTGGACCCCAGCCATGGGGGGTCCTTTCACCTTCACTGTGAAAAGCCACCTGAGCACAGCTGTGGTCCTAAAAGCTGCTGGGTAAGTAGGGTGCTGGGGGACTCCATCAGTGGTTGGGTGGATGGCCCAGGAGTGGAGAGGTCCTCCAGAGAGATCGTAATTTCAAAGGGTGCTGGGAAAGGATTTCTGATTCTGTGACCAAAGTGCCATGCTGAAAGGAAATAGGCAGCTTGATGCCCTGAGACCAGGAGTCTTCATTACAAGATATCAATAAAAGCAGTAGCTTGTAAACAGATCTAATTTGCTACAGGAGCATAAGAAACAGGTATTTGGTCTCTCTTTAAGAATGCTAAAATACTGTAAGTATAAGCTTCCGGTATAAACTCTTGGTATAAACTATCAGCAAACTTTTGTTGTTTCTCATCTAAATGCAGGTTTAAATAAATAAATGCCATAAATAAATAAAAGAGAAACCAGTGGGACAAGGTGTAAAACAGTAAATCATTGCAATGAGGGAAAGTATGCATCCTTGCTACGAATGGGAAGAAAGGGAAGGGAAGGGAAGGGAAGAGAAGGGAAGGGAAGGGAAGGGAAGGGAAGGGAATGGGAGATTTTCTGCCAAAGTCATCTCACCTAGCTGAAATGCCAAAGTTAGGAGCTTCCCATGCTACCTTATAGTCAAAAGAACGAGCGAGGAACATCTCAACAGCAGCTCAGAGATATGAATCACTCCCTGGAGATGCTGAGATACACTTCCAACTCAGGGCCTCAGCGAAGGGCCTTGCTCTGAGTGAGATGAATGCATTTGGCTAAATCATACTTGTCAACGCTGCTTTGTGTCTGGGAACTGCAAAACTGGATCCGTGGAGAAAGTAATTTGATGTTGTAGTGATCCAGGTTGCTGCTATCATGCAAATTTTCATTCTTTGTGCTCTCTTCTCACAGGGCGGTGTGCGTGGTCTGCGATGCCAGTCCTGCTGGGTCCCTGGCCAGCCCCGTGAAACCTGGCTTGAAACCTTTCTTTGGTCAGCTGGGAAGCTGCCCAAGTGGTGTGAGGATGAAAATATCACCTCAGCATCCCTGATTTGCCTTCTAACGAACAGATGAAATTTTACTGAGGTTGATAGGAGTACTTGAGGAGGCTGAGGACAGGCTGAATATAAAATATTAAAACATTAAACTGCATAAATCATAAAAATAGGCATCTTTAAGAGCATGGAGACAACATTTTTTACCTTCCTAATAACTGATGGTAGAATTCCTGATTGTCTGTCGGGGGACCACAACTTTTAATTTATGGGAGCTCTGTGGCTTACTCTCTGAATTACATTTTCCGTGACAGACCTGAAGCAAGCTGGGAAGTCACTATGTTGGATACCATAGAGAAGTAGAAGTCCTTTAACACTGAAGAGCCTAATAGTCTAAACAGCCAGAATTCAATAAAATGTGTCAAGCTTATTTCACAGGTGGGGACTTTAGTCACAGAGAGATGTTAAGTGACATGCCAGAGTCACAGGCAATCATAGTCCTGGGGTCCAAGGAAAAAGCTAGCGTCCTACTATAGCAGTATAAACCATTTGCACACAAATATATGTGTATATTCAAAAACTGGAACGACGTGAATGCCAAGAAAAAAAAAAACTTAATAAACACCATCTTGAGTTTTCTGGAGCAAAGAGTCGCTGTTATTGCTTCTGTGTTGCTGGAGAGATTAACAGGGTATTTATTGCCATTTACATTCATGCTCTGGCTTCAATGTCCTGGTTTGTAATGTCAAACCTGGGTAGTTTCATTGCTCCGTGTCGGCCAGGAAGAAATGAAAGCAGCACAATAACAGGCATAGCAGTTAGAGTGGTTACATGCACTTAAGTAACCGTCTGGGAAATGGTAAGAGCTGCTCCAGCCAATTAGAAGTATTAGACCAAGCCTCTATTTGAGCTATGGAGAAGGTTTGTAATCTGTCCAGGTTTTTGGTTTTTGGGGTTGGGTTTTCCTCCCCTCCCTCATATTAACGGCTTGCTAGGAACTAGACAGCCACAAACTCACAGAAATGTTTTTCATCATCTTCCCGTGAATAGCGAGTATTTGGCAAACAACAGGAGCAAATCCAGAAAGCTGGCTTCCAGCTCCTGAATGGCTAAGTCCCTGTTTACATCCCAGCTCAGCGGGACAGACCTTTCCCATTTCAAGCCAAACCGAGACTGTGTGCCAAAGCTGCGAGGAGCACGAGGTAGGAAGCAGCACCATCAGAAAGATGCTTGGCTGTGCTGTGCCACCAACGCAGGACATGGTCGGGCATTGCGCCTGCAGCTGCAAGGAGTCCCAGGGAAAAAGGTGTGTTTCCCAACCTCCTCTGCAAAACCTCGGGAGTGGATGTATCCCCTTCCTCCCCCGCAGTGCTGTTTAACAAGTGAAGGAGCTGGGGTTGGTTTAGCTTCTCTTTCTGCCAGCTGCACTGTCCCTGGGGTGTGAGGTTTGCCAGCAGCCGAGCAGAGGCACTTCCCATGCCCTGGGAGAATGGGCAGCAAAAACGAGCATGACACAGGGGTGAGGAGATGGCACTTTTCGTGTTTTATGGGGCTGCCCTGGGCACTTGGTGTTTGGAGAGCATCCACTCTTTCCTGCTGCTCCTATGGTCCCAAAGAGGGATGGTGGTCACCCATGAATGACAAGGGAGGTCCCGTTGCTGGCCATGGCCAGGAGGATGGTCCTCGCAGATCCTGAACAGAGGTATCAGCTGTCTCTAAGGTGCTACTGTAATGCATGATGTTACAAAAGGAAGGAATTGATTCTGCAGATGAAATGCAAAGCTATTTTGACCTTTTAGAAAACACGAAAGACACTTAAAGAAACAAACAGACCCACTGCCCCCACCTGCAAAACTAATTTGCCAACATATCTGCACAACGTTTTGTGAAAACTATGTGGTGTGTGTTGCCCAGCACTCATCAGTGTGCAGTTCTGACTTCCTTAAGAGCACAGCTACCTCATTTCTGGGTAATTAGGTAGTCAGAAGCACCAACTAAGCCTAAACAAACATCCTTTACTCTAACAAGGAAAGTTATTGTGTTGCCTTTCAGAACACAGTTTTCTGTAGTATGCAATGACTCTAATGCCTATTAATTATTTCTAAATGGTTTAAGCATTATCTGCCTTTGGGTAAATTCTTTCTCTATAGTGTAATCTAACCTGTGGGAGGGGAAAGAAAAAAAAAAACAACAGTGTTTTGCCATGTCACCCCTCCAAACATAACAGATTCTTCTTTTAATCATTATCACCCTCATCATCACACACCAAGCTTAAGGACTTGGAAAAGGTTAGCAGGATGGTTTCCTGGACTCCAGCCCATGTTTCACTGACTCACTAGTTTTAAAGAGCATATGTGCATGTGGGCCCTTTGGGTCTCACCTCTCCTGCCATCGGCAGCAAGAAGGAAGTATGTCTGTTCACTCTCTGCCTTTCCAACAATTTTAGTATTGTCAGTATCTCAAAGCTGTTGTAATGAGATTTAACTTTATGAAGCTACCAAAAAAGTCTCATGAATAGACAACCTGGAAACCCAAACTTATCTACTCACACAGTGTAATCAGTTTTGTTTTAAAGAAGAAAAATACTACTACATTGCATGAGTCTGTATTGTTTACTCATGCCTCTTCTCCTCCATGTAGTGTCAAGCCCAGACCCAGAATTTTATAACCAAGTGTCCCTCCATTAGCTGAATTGTGACTTATCGCTGCTGAAAGAGCATGTTAGAAGTATCATTAAAAATAAAATAGTTTGGGAATATGTTTTTTCTCAATTACTACACCTTCTTTAGCAGCCACAGACTCACAGGACATGCCATTCCCTTTGGCAGGACAAGGCGATGGGAGAACTCAATACAGAAGACCAAAGAAAACCTGCAACCCACAAACTGTCTTCAGAACGAGAAGCTAAAGTCTTCTCACAGTTACACAGATGAAAACAAACCGAATTTCATTTCTATGTACCCGGCATCTTTGTGTTCCTCAGCTATAGCTCAGGCAGACAGAATCAGTGTAGTGAATGTTACCTAGCCAACTGCAGAGGAGAGAGTCCCTGTTTACTCCTGTCGGTGTTTATCAGCGCTTTGCCGTGGAGTGCCACTGACGCCAGCATTTAGAAAATCAGAATAATGTCTTTCATCCTCCTTAAACCAAAAGGGCTTCCACTTTTTCATGGGAGTTTGCTCTTGAAAAATGCAGCCACAAGGGTTCCCTTATGTGACCGTAAAGCACCAAACACATCTGTCAGCACTCAATAAATATAAATTAATAATAGGTCCTCAAAGAGCTACATACTGCTTCCAAGATACCTCAACATGTGGGCAGGAGAATGGTCTCCCCACAAATAATGAAGCATGTTCTTGCTTAATGGGACACTTATAAATGAAGCTGTTTTCTTCTATGAAAGACTGGATTTACAGCTTAATGCATGCACCCAGCAGGCAAGTTTGCCCAGAAAAAATGCCCCTGT
The DNA here is from genome assembly GCA_013401315.1 of Balaeniceps rex. Classification (NCBI taxonomy): domain Eukaryota; kingdom Metazoa; phylum Chordata; class Aves; order Pelecaniformes; family Balaenicipitidae; genus Balaeniceps; species Balaeniceps rex. The sequence continues at coordinate 81,315 of VYZW01005130.1, forward strand.
GCAGTTTTTATGGTTTATAGCAAGACTAGGAGTCACACAGAAGAAATACAAACAGGCTTCATATTTTCCCTCCTTTACCCAGTACCACTTGAGCAAGGTGGACTACAAAAACATGAGCCATCTCTGAGTCATCTGCTGGGTCCTGAGAGGGGATTCACCCCCAGCAGCAATCCATGTACATTGTGCAGACAAACGCACCTACCTGGGAAGGGCAACCACTTGGGGAGTTGTCTTGTGGTTGCTTAGGGAATGATGCATTGATTCACCACCTCACCTGACTTGGCTGGCTTGGCCAACTCCCCAGCTAGTCCTCCCCTCTCCTTCTACCTCTCCTGAGGCCGCTTCACACGCCCTTCTCAGAGGGCTTTCTGCTGCCAGTCCTGACAGGACTGATGGGAGGGTACATCATTACAGTAGTGTTTGAACCTGACCAGGTCCATGAGTTTAGGCTAAGCTGGGTTTGACTCTGCACATGGCAGAAACAAGTCCCATTTCTACTTATCTAGCTTCAGACCTCTGTGCAGCAGATGATACCCAAGAAAATGTGATGTGAATGAGTGTGTCCCTGGGATCGTTAGAGCTCACTAACTTAAGAGGTTGTGTGAATTGTTTTATGTGGATGAGCTTGACTGGACCCATCCAAGGATGTGTATGCCCTAATGCATAAGGACAAAGCACCAGTCCGGCCTAGGACATGCCTCCCTCCCCTTTGTTCCAGCCAGTCCCAAGGCTTTTGTTTCCCTCAGGATGATGGCTTCCTCTTGGCAGTGTGGTTACTGCAGCAGGACAACACACAGAGTATTTCCGTGTCGCCTTCTGAACCTAAGGAGGCAGAGGCATGGCTTGGTGTAGACTGTGCTGGTTGGGCCACGCAAGCCACCACAGCACCACAGAGACAGCTATGGCATGTGTCAATCCGACTCCCTGTCCAGTCAAGCACTGACATCATGTGAGGGACGTCACACATCATTCCCCACACACAAGCAGCACAACTTTGCCTCCAGAGGGGACACCCCTCTGGAACAGTGCCAGGATCTTACCCTCAGCTTGTAGAAATGGACAGGCCAGACTGGACCTTACAGCAGGATGAAGCTGAGCAGCTGGGTACCTGCCTAAAGAGTAGAATGTAGTATAATGACCCTCTGACAGTTACAGGGTGCCAGAGCAAGTGTAGACCCTGCTAAAGCTGGGTCAGTATCCTTGCATGTTTCTCAGCTCATATTTCCAGGTGTGCCCCCTGGCCAAATCCCAGCTCAGCACAAGGATGTGACTCAGCGAAGGTGTTTCCATGGAAAGAAGCTGAGCATACGCTAAAAGGGAGTTAGGACATGTTCAAAAAGGTCTCCTGGTCTTGGTGACTGGGGGGAACCAGAAGTGTGAGATGTCTCTTACGTGCCTGCCCTGTAGGGTAGGCATCCAACAGGTCTTGGAAGTCCCTGAGGAAAAAGGGAATGGAAAAGATTTGTTTTCTTCACGTCATCAAGTTCCTATCGTCACAGAAAATGTACTCATTAAATCTTCATTGGGATAGCACAGGGGCACAGAGGATATCTAAGACACCTGAAGAGAGTGTTGTGTGGGCCAGGGTAAGACTATCTATATCCATATGGCTGTAACTGAAGTCCATGGAGATAAATCTGAGATGATGTAGTCCCACCTGGCTTTGGTACGGCTACCACTTTAGCTGTGGCAATACAATGTTTGGGGTAGGCTGCAGAAGCCACTGGAGAAGATGAAAATGTTTGCTTTTGAGGCTCAGCTTTGGTCAGGAGGGATAACAGGGCCTGATAGAGCATTTGCGCCTACCTAAGAATTTGCATGAGGCTGAGGAAACAGGAAAAAACAAGAAGAGCTGCTGCTTGCGGTGGTTCCTGGATTGGGAGTGGGAAACAGGTTGTGTGACAGTACTCACCTTATATTCCAACTGTGTCCCCAGGGAACCATTCTGCCTTAGTGCTGTAGCTTTTACTGCAGCTCTGGTAGCATCTCACCTTCTGTGATTACCTTAAACCTGGATTTCCCATGTCAAACCAGATATTTCTCCGGTCTACCTGCAAGGCTGTTCAAATGGCAGCTCTGTGGCATATAGGAATGGGATGCGACTCATAACTACACAAAGAATACTTGGAAAACTCTCTGTTTTCCAAGTAAGAAAATCACCTGGCAGATCTATATTTTCAAGTGTCTCTTAGAGCAACAAGTAGGAGCAACAAACACATCTGAATGTTTTTTGACTCTTTCACCAACTCTGTACCCTCACCTGAACTTCAACCCGTTGTTAGTCTCAGCGGGAGTTTTCTCTGTGAGCTCTGCAGAATTAAGCAACTTCATTAAAAATCAAACAGGGCCATGACCCAAACAACAACCTTCCCCAGGGCTACAAAACTACATCACCAAATGTTAACCTTCCCCTGCTGCCCCTTTCCTGCCCCAGGATGAGCTGGGATTCCTGCCCTGTGATTCATCACATTTGGATATTTATCTGCTCATGGAAAACAGGTCGTAGACAGCCATGTAACCCATCGCCCTGCTCCTTAGCTGTGACTGCAGTGTGACATGTTTCTCAAGCCTGGTCTTAAAACCAACTGTAACAGAGTGACTGCCATCTAACCAATGTAATCCAGACCCCCACTATCTTTTCCTTCGGAAATCTTTCCCTAACAGCTAACCTTTGCTGCAGTTTTAGTACGTTGCTTCTCATCCTACCTTCAGTGGACACAGAGAGCAATTTATTCCCCCATTTTGGCTGAAGTCATTCACCTAATGACAGTCACGAGACAGTTCTTGTGTCTCCTTTCAATTTTCCCCCTATCTTCAACTCTGTACATGGGAATGACTTGACCTTTCAAGTTTTAGAGAGGCGAATTTATTATTTTGTCTGTGGGATCCAGCACCTCCTTGCAATGAGGAACTGGTAAAATACGAGTGAAAGGAGGTCCTCCCTTGGCAATGTCAGCAGTGCACCACAGGACTACCAAACCCTGCTCAGGGTGAGGCCACTGCAGCTTCAGTATTTTGCAGAGCAGGTGTGCTCTGAGCTGTTTTAAGAATCAGGATGTTTGTCAAACCTCAACTGGAAGAATGCGCTCCGTATAGGGAGTGGCATGGAAGAAGTCACAAAGTCCAGGCATGAATCAAAAATGAACCGAAAGACAAAGGCAAATTAAACTATTGAAGCTGGAGCAGTATTAAGCTTCGCTGCCTGAAGCCCTGGTGAAGAGTGAAGGCAGGGCGCACCAAGGCATGGAGGCAGAATCCATGTCACCTGTCATTGTATGTCTACAACCCAACTATTTACATCTGAGCTAATCATTCTAGGATCCCTGTGGAGTCAATGCAAATGAATATCTGGCGCATTTGAAATGTCTACATACAGATGAGAAGTACCGCCTTTAGTTGTGCTTGTCAGCTCCCAGCTGCTGATGCTGAGAGGCCTAGGATGACTAGATGTAGATGTCTTTGTTCAGAGGAATCTGACCCAGAGAGATTGCCTTTGGGTGAGAAAACTTTGACGTCACTCTTAAAATGCTCCTCTCTATGCATTCCTTGCTCTTTATGAAAAAGGAGCATGTTAATCCTGCACCTTTCCTCATTCCAAGCTCCCCAGGTGTCCATGTCACATGGGACAAACCTTCTGATGGATGTCTGAAAACATCCATCACAAAACTGAAAACTCTGGCCTGTGTCATCCATGAGCACAGATCCAGATGCACTGATGTGTCTTGTCCATCCCATGATGGCAGGGCCCTCCTGCAAAAATCCATCCCCATTTTCTCTCAGGAAAACCTTAAGCTGAGTTGTGGCCATCTTACGAGCTGCAGGTGATGAAGAGCTGTGACAGCCAGTATCGCTGAGCGATGACAATATGAGTGATCTTGATACCTCCTGTGTACCGTGATAACCCAGACTGTTGCCATGCTATCAAACTTCTTGGAAAGAATTAGTTACAACAACATAGAGAGCTGCTTAAGAGAGGCCTTATAGGGGAGGGTAGGAAGGGAGCGGAGAAGTGGGCGGCAGGAGGAGGGAAGGGAAAAGGGGAGAAGGGCAGGGGTTAGAGCAACAAGAGGGGTTGGAGGGGCTGGCCACCACCTCCTGCACACTATCTGCCTCAAGAGTTGTTTCACAGATGTCTTTTGAGACATTTTAGGCCATGTATCTTATATCGATCATGTAGCAGGAGGGCTGCCGGCAAGCAGCACATTTTCCAGTGCTTTGTCCAGGCCCATGTTTACCACTCATCCTCCGGAACTCCCACCATCTCCCCTGCAAGGCTTAGTTGGCAGTCTAGCTAGTCTAGTCTGGGCAATTAAGCTGTAATTTTCCTTTGCTTCATTTTATGCTATTACTTCAAGTTGCTCCTCTTGCCCTGTTCTCAGCAACTCTCTCCTGACCTGGTGTTTTCTCTCTACTAACTCCTCAGCTATCGTTATCGCAATCCTTGCAAGTACCGGACACTGTTTTAAAAACACGTCCTCAGGACCTCAGAGATGTTTACTCCTTTCTGCTAAAAAGCAGACTTGTGGAGACTGTGACGTATCACTTACACAGTTCAGAGGCAGGGCATTTCCCACATTATAAAAGAGTGGACCGTGGCCACAAAAGTTGAAACGTCACTTAAAAACACTGCTATTTAAGAGGGGAGGATTGCTCATTGCTGTTAAAAAGTACAAAAACACAATGTTACTCGAAAAGCCAAAAATAAAATCCCCTGGCAATTTGCATATGTTTCAAAATGCTGATGGTTTTTAAAACCCTTTTTAGATACAAGGATCTCTGTGCCAAACTAAGATCCAGCAATAAAAAAACAAACAGATAATGAAATAAACACTGATGACAAAAAAGAGGAATTGTTGCAATAATGTACTTTTCCAGGAAAATTCACCATAACAACAGTGCTGGTGAATCACTGGAGTTTTCTGAACCATAGCGGCTCCTTCTTATAAACATGATTTTGAAATCTTACAGTGTTAGTATTTCCACAGTAGCATTGGCAGTAGCTATGTAAAGGTTTTCTGGCACAGAAAGAAATTTCTCCTAAAAACCCTGACTGAGAGTTTTTTAACACTTCCTAGAGAACTACACGAAATGAATGGGAGTTATCTGCCTAAATTATTTACAGATCTTTAAAAGTCTTATTCCAGCTCCATCATGTGCAAATATTTGTAAGCTAAGAAGCTGTTCTGGAGAAATATGAAGCGTAAATACTCTTGTGAGGAGGGGACAGACCCATAACTCTGATCTCTGTGGGTGAAGAGGAAAACTCTGCCTAGTGTATTGCCTTTCGGCAGCAAACCATATCGATCAAGTAGAAGAGGTTTAGGTCTAAAGGCCATACTCAGCTTTTCCCCAAAAATCTTCCTAAATCCCAGTTCTGGTGGACGTTATGGTCTTAGATCTCAGAGTAGTCCAGGTGATCTGTTTTAAACCCATTGGGGAACTACCACCAAACCATGATGCCACCCAGATGGATGTTACGCTGTGGGTATTGGAGCAGAGGCTCTGACACTTGTTTGGGGAACCGGGATGGAGATCTGTCACAAATTATGCCATCTGAATACAGCATCTGACTGCAGTGCAAATCCAGGCTGGGCTGGCATCAACTGCAGGATGTTACCATCACGGTGCAGTAGCTTTCATGGAGGGAGTTGTGGTGATCTGAGATGTCCCAGCTCAGTTTTCGCCTACTCATGCTGCCACAGCTGGTGATAGGCAGCATTCCTGCAGGCAATTACAGCAGAAAAGACGGGATAGATGTGAAGGATTAACTGTTCTCACTCAGCCTTTGACGTGTTCCCTCTGGATCACAGCTTTTGGCACATCTGTGCTTCTATGAGCAGTGGTGAAAGTACTCTGCTAATGTGATATCCATCATGAGCTGTGCCTGTGATCACACACACATAAACACAAGCGCACTCACTGATTCAGGGTCATTTTCTCTGTAAACAGCAGCACTTTTCCAGTGGGGTCTCACGGGCCACATTGCCATTACAGCAGAAATCCTTGCCATTAGCCACTGGGTGAAGCACAATGTTACCACACCAGCATTTCGTAGACCCCACTCTGTTTACTCACAAGTACTCAAATCTCAGCTAATCTTTTTCAACATTCCTGGTCTGGAGATTCTTCCATGCACAAAGAGTCTTTTGCTCCAGTGTCTGCTGTATCACTGAGACTACAAGTATGAATGGATCACATCAGTCTAGGAATACAGGTGGTAGAAACCTTCAAGTTCTCATCACTGAGTTATTTCTTTTCATTGTGGTACTACCATTACATTCATAGTTTTCACCTTTTAAATTTTATTTTTGCAAAAGCAAAAATATGCTACTCTGAGCTGGTCATGTTGGTTCCAGAGTCATTCAGATCCTTATTGTAGATATTCCCTGGCTTAGTGACCTGATTCAGAGGAATTGCTGTCATGCTGCAAGAGTGATATTAAAACAGCACAATTCCTGTTAATGGAGTGAGGGAATGACACCACTCTTTCCCCCTTAGCTCAGTAAGAAATTGTAAGATGGAAGCAGACAAGTCTAGAAAACATCCTGCTTTCTCAGTAAGGAGAGAAGCAGACCATGGAAGTGGTTTGGGTGCTGAGCTGGCCAGAGTGGCACGGGAAGAAAGGAAATTATTCCAATAGCTCTTGATGTTCTTGGAAAATGAGAGCCTTGGGAAACTGTGGGGTTGAGGACTCCACTAGAGGAAATCATGCTACTTTCCTAAAGAGGAAGCTCAGTCACCCTTTCTGGAATAGCACGTTTGCCCTGAAATTTGCCAGATTAGCTTTCTTCATCAACCATTTCGCTGGATATGTCATCCATATGAGGAAAAGAGGGGGAGACTGCATAGGCAATGGCAGGCCCAACATCACCAAATGGCCTTGAGCAGTCTGGAACAGAAAAAGTAGCAAGGATGTGGGAGACAGTTTGGCTGTCATCGCAAGACTTGCATAGTTATGAGGAAACCTGACAGAGACAGAGGGATAGGGAGTGACTGTTGAGTGGGCAGCGTACAGGAATTGGATCACTGACAAACATATCTGGGATTTCAAGAAGGCTAGACAAGAACCTGGAGGTGCAATTGCCTTATCAGGCACATCACCTATACAAAACCTCTGTTCTGTGCATGGCCAAACATGGAAGAGTCGCAGCAAGAGTCATCCAGGCACAGGGTCCATACACAATGTCAAACAGGAGCAGCGGGAAGGTGCATCAATGCCCAGCTATGTCACATAAAGTAGATGTGCCTGCCAGCAGCAAGGAGTGTGGATGAGGGATGGCTGTCTCTCTGCACAGAGTGCAAAGGGACCTACTGAATTAATTTAGATTATACAGTCAGTGCTTGACAGATAAAGCTGAATAAGTTGAATCTTACCTCTGAACACCTACATGGATAAGAGAAATATGAAAATGGACTTTTTAACATAGCTGATAGCGAGGTAATGAAATCCAGTGGTTGAAAGTGGAAGCTGGGCAAATTCAGACCAGGAGTAAGGAATGTTTTTTAACCACAGAGATAATTAAACATTGGAAACATTTATCCAGGCTTGTGGTTGATTCTTCCATCACTGGCAGTTTCCAAATCAAGATTGGATTGTTTTTCGGAAAGACATGTTCTTTGCTTCAAGCAAGAGTGAATGCAGGAAGTTCTCTTGCTCGTGCCTGATACAGCTTAGGCTAGAAGTTACTGCAAGGTAGGTAGAACAGGCCTGAAGGCTCAAATAGAAGAAATATCTGTGTTACAGAGATGCTCTTTTTCTGCATATGTTATTGGCATTGCATCTTTGCAATGCCAGGAATCAGCTGTATTGTATATCCCAGCGTATAGATCCAGAAAAAACTCACTTAGGGCAATTTCCTTCAGGGCTTGTGTCAGAACATTGTTGAAATATGATATTAGCTTGAACTTCAGTTTCTAATGGCAGCTTAAATGCTCCCAAACACCAGCTCAGTTTCACTTTAATTGTATAATGATGATCTCCTTATGAACATGCCTCGCAATCATTTTCTTGCATAACAGAGGAGCATAATGGTGTTTGATGGCCCAGACTCAGTGTCGTCTTTGCATTCCCATATTGCAGGAGGAATCTAGGGGGACCTGCAGATGGGAATGTATTCAGAACAGTTTTGCTTCTTATTTTAGTATTTCTTCATATCTCATTAAGAATACCAAAGAATTCTTAAGAACAAAGTCAGCATAATAGCTCCCCCCATACCACTGCTGGTTTTTAACCCCATCATTCCAAGATGTGTGCTGAAAGGCATTGCAAAGAAATAAACAACTGTCTTTTAGCTGGTATTTGTAAGGCGGGAAGAGAATCAAAAACCTTACAGCATAACAGCAAAACAAACTGCAGACAAAGGCTTAAATCCTCTTTCTAGTTACTTATTGAAAGGTAGTTCCTCACAGATTGCAGCTAATCATAGAGCTAAATCAGTAACTGCTGTTACTGGTAGGCATTAGTTCATTATGAAGACATTCCCTATGTTAGCTAACATTCAACTCACTCCAGGTTCTGTGTCTCAATTCAAATTTAAACTGACACCAGAGTTTACAACACAAAATAAAGTTTATTAGTACAGTTGTTATAGCTGTGATGATCCAAAGACACAGACAAATAATGTTTATAAAGAGTGGTCACATCTTTTGTTAAGACAACTTCCACTTGGAAAGACTTTGGCTCAAAAGCCTTTCTTTTGGTCTGAAATAGAGTGAGGTTTAGTTGGGTCACACTTTATTGAACATGTCATCTACACACAAGAAAACAAGGGTTGTGTTTATGCATTTTCTCCTACTGCCACAGCTTTGGAAGTATCAGCCAACAAACCTTCATACTGTAAAACGGGGACTGGTGAGCCTACAAACACTGCACAAATTCTGCTGGCACTTGTATGGCAAATTGTCCCAGAAAAGTCAGTCAAAGCTCAGAGGCATTTGGCTGGAAACTACCAACTACCCTACACTGCTATTCCAAGAAGTGTCTGAATAATCCCCGGTTTTTAAAGTAAATAAACCAAAACAGCTATATCAATAAGTGGAGTTAATTATTAATGCCAAGTAACACCAGAGAGCTTAAAGAATAACAGTTACCCCGGGAAGAGAGGCTTTGCCGTGCTTGAATGGACATAGTCTATAAGCAGCAGGACATCCAAGAGTGGTTTTGTGCTATGCTTCACTCTGTCTCCAAGATCTCTGGACTTCTTCACAAAGTTCATTGTTTATATGGCTCCACATAGTAGTACAGTCATCTGGGCATTTCCAGTATCACAGCTAAGATCTAGCTCCTGAAAACAACTAAACAAGTGTGGCACTTTATGCTACAAGACTCATTGACCTGGATCTGCAGAATGAGGACGCATCCAATCCTTCCTGTCAGAAACTATGTTGTATTCTGACAGCGCACGCAGGCTTCAGGCGGCACTTGTTTGTAGCATATTTAACCAACTTCCCACTTTTCCTCATGTTTTTTGTATTGCTATATCACTTACAACACATTCAGCTGAATCTTGGATCAATTGAAGTCTAGGGGAATTATTCCAGAAACAATATTACTCTTCTCCTGCTGTGAGTGGTTCCTGAGAACAAAGCAATCGGAAAGACTGAAACCTCAGGCATGGAGAGATTAGTCAGGGATTGGTGCCACAGCCAGGACAAGTGTTTAGTCATCCTGACACAGCCCCACTGAGCCCTTGACCAATAAGTTCCAGCCTTGCTTGTTGTCCTCACTGAGGAGGACAGAAATATATGAGAAACTTAAGTTTGTGGTAGGCATCTGAGTCAAGCACTTACCACACGGCTGTCACACCCACTGCTGTTTGGTTTACTCAAACTTAATAACTCTTCAGTATATTACGTGGATGACGGAAATGCTGTAACTTCAGAGGCGTTGGCAAAGCAGCATATAGCTATATAGCAGTGGACTGTAATCCTTCCAGCGGGCATGGTGGTCTCTTCATGTGTCCCTTCATACCGCAGGTTTGTGGGTCTCCGCCCACAGAAATTATTCTGATGGAATATGTGATCATCCCTGGCCAGGTCCATATAATAATTTCCTTTCCCATCAGACAGATTGACTAGTAAGGAATTTGCTTTCTACTTGAAATAACCATTCTGGTTTCCCTTTCTCCTAAGCTTGGGAAAATCCATCAGAATTTTACAGGGTTATTATGCTAGTTACCAAATTGCCAAGCCTTTCTTACCTAAAAACTTTGAAATGTGAATGCCGTGAAGTTACATCCTCTTAGAAGATCAGTCTGACTTGGCTTTGTTTGGACTTTCAGCAATGTGCAACTTCATCCTGCCCCTTTCCTTGCATACCTGCATTTATGGATGATGCAACCAATGTAGATACGGCTTACAGGAAGCCTGGAAGGTCCTGAAGCTGCCCCTGGTTCATGACCATTATTCTGTAAAAGCAACAAATTCAGAAGCCTGTTTTGGTAATTTCAGTTAAGAAAAGGCAGGGGGAAGTCACACTGGGTGCCCCTAAAGGGAATACCTCAAAGGAAAAAGAACATGTATTTTGGTTGCTAGTCTTCATAGTGTGTATGTATGTCTGTATGTATGCATGTATGCAACTATGTAACTACCTGTCTGTCTATCTATCTTTCTAATATATCATATATATCTCATAATATCATATCACCACAGATCTTTTTTATTTTAGTAGGCTAACACTGAGTAGAAGACAGACACTCTGCAGAAACTACAACCTAAAAAAGATAAAGGAGAAGGAAGCATGGTTACCTCTACTGAAATAAAGCATAGAAAGATCGCCCACCTGTTTCCAAGCCATCTACAAAAACTGCCTGACTTAGATGCCTCAGTGACTGCAACACTTAAACTCAAAAAAGGAATGAGTTTCTGAGCATGCAGGGAGCCTGCTTGTCATACTGCCAGTGGAGACAGGTAGTAGGGGATATAAGCAATGGGTAATGTCACTTGCCAAAACAAGAATAAAGAAACAAACACTGATTTCTGTGTCTTCACCAAAAACCTGACTTCATGCCTTGGAGGTTATATTTCTGTGGCTGCTCAGTCTGTGAGTTTGGCAGAGAAAGGAAAACAGAAAGCAAGTCAAGTGATCCAATTCTGGCATGCTGTCAGGGAAGTGTCATGTGCATGAGCTGGGAAATCTTTCGTACAGACATCAACATATGAGCAATTTTCAGCCAGGACCCTCCAGCCTGATGGAGTGGTTATAGCAAAAGAGGAGCTGATCAGAAGGCAGAATACAGAGAGCTCTGAACTGCCGGTCACCGGCAGCCTTGTGAGAAATGTCTCATGAAGGGCCATGAAGACGATGAAGGGACTGAAGCATCTCTTATACAAGGAGACTCTGAGAGAGCTGGGACTGCTCAGCCCACAGGAGAGAAGGCTCAGAGGGGTCTTATACATACGCATAAATACTTGATGGTGGAGTAAAGAAGACAGGACCAGGCTGTCCTCAGTGGTGCCCAGTGACAGGACAAGAGGCAATGGGCACAAACCAAAATACAGGGAACTCCTGTGGATAATGAACTTTTTTACTATAAAGGTGGTTGAACACTTGCATGGGTTGCACCGAGAGGTTATGGTGTCTACAGCTTTGCAGATATTCAAAACCTGACTTGACATAGCCTTGAGAAACCTGCTGTAGCTGACCCTGCTCTGAGCAGGGGTCCCTGACAACATCAGCTATTACCCTGTCATCCCATGAAATGGAGCCAGACCCTAGCTCATGCTTTGCTGTCACCCCTCCGCAGGCGGGGAGAGTCCCCCTTTCCATGGGAGTTAGCAGAGCACGGCCACGTCAGGGTTACCTGCCAAGGGGTCTGCCTGCTCCTCCACCTCCTCCAGGGAAGAAGCCCAGCCTGCCTTCCAGGCTGCCTGTGCAACGTAGCAGCCACAATGTGCTTCCTCCTATGTTATCTCACCCGTAAGCTATGCAAACAGGCAAATGAAACAGCTGCCCAACTGGCTGAGATGAAGGTTTCCCCCGTAGCAGTGTTGGCTAAGGAGAATGGAGAGGAAAAAGGGGCCTCCTATCCCTCTTGCTGTGCTTTTGAACACAAGAGCAGCCCAAAGGAGGCATTAAGAAGTGCAGTAGCAATGTCATAGCTTCACTCTTGCTTACAGCATTGCCTTTTATTAGCTCCTCTGAAATGCAAACAATTTAAATAAGGCAGAAAGAAGAAGGGTCAGTGGCCTCGGTCAGCTAATTAATGATGTTTTGAAGGCACTGGAGACTTTATCAAAAAGCAGTGGGGACATGGGAGGAAGGAAGTGCCCTTCCAGAGAAGTTACAAATGGCCTTACATGTGTAGAAATGTGTGTTCTTTGGACTGGTAAAAAGCAATTTGTTAGAAAAAACTGCTCATCAACGCGGGCGTGCTGCAAAAAGTATCTTGCTTAGGTTTCCTAAAACATTGCTTTGATGCCATTTGCTGGCTTTCCTGCTTTGCAATTTTCCATTCTGCATCTTGTTTAGCTAGGGGGGATTAATGAGAACTGCCTGTAGTCAGCTGAACTGCCTTTCTGGCAGAGCCTCACGAGGAAGCTGTGGAGATCAGTAAACAGAGCTGAAAGCGCGGGTGGCCATGAGCTGCCTTTTTTTCCCCTGCATGTGTAAAAGAAGTAAGAAGTGCAGCAGTCAGCCCCGTCAGACAGGGGAGATATTTCACAGGAAATAACAGATGGCTTCAGGCTCATATTTCTCTTGCCGAAAACTGTGCCCAGGTATCTTGAAAAATGGATGTTTCAGGCTAATTTGTCTCTTTCTTTTTTGGTACATTGAGGTATACCTAATGCATAAAAGCATAAAACACAGCCTGAAAAAGCCTAGGCCTTGTTTGTTTGTGTAATTATACATGCTTTTTATTTTGGAGGACAGCGGATGCTAGAAAGTTCAAGGTATCTGAAACAACAGTATGGATTTCTTTCAACCATAATTGGTGGTGGGCAGTTGCTGGCATAATCAGAGGGAAGGGGTCCCTTTCTGTATGTTCATCTGGAAGGACATAAAGCAGCAGAGTCCTTAAAGGACTTGAATGCTAGGGTGGTATCTTTCACTACCACGAAAGATGCCTGCTCATCATCATTCTCATGTTGCTCACCCCTGTGTACCACCTCTTGTACCCACAGACTCCTCTGCAGCTGCAGACCAGGGCTGAGGCACGTCTCCTGCTGTACCCCACCAGGAGAGCTTTCACAGGGCGATGACATGGCAGCAAAACCATTGCCAGTGGCACCTGGGAAGAGCTGCCGACTGGCAAAGTAGATGGGAAGAGTGTGTTATCACAGCTTGTCTGCCCTCTATGGCTGCAAGGAAGGCTGAGGAAGAGGAGCTCTGTTTCTCCAAGGAAGGTGAACTTAGTGTCTCAGGATCTGAGCTGAGTGAGGCCCAAATGTGACTTCAGAGACAACCATGTTGCTAGAGAGGACTTTCTATTTTGGGTAATGTGCATCAGAGCAAGACCCACGTGTGTGGTGAGCAAGAGCAGCTCAGCATGTGAATTGCCATCAGTGACCGTGGAGTGGTGCCAAGCCCAAGAAACTGAGGTCTGTCCTGGCTGAGTTATCACACATTTTGGGACAGTCAGGAGCAGGTGCATGTTACTGGGAACACTGGGATGGTCACTTCCCTACCCATGACCTTAATGCCTTCCTGGTGACCTGTCATTACACCCTCCCAGTGACGGATGTGGTGATGCACGCCAAGAAGACCTCATCATGGTGGTCCAACCCTGCCAGCCCTCCAGCCCTGCCACTCACACTGGGCTGCTCTTGCCACCTCAGAAGTCATCATACAGGACAGAAGGCAGAAAGCCGAAATAGCTCACACCACGTGATGAAGATAGTCAGGACATCCCAGCTGCCACAGCTTAGCTAAGGCTTGATGTTCAAACCCACAGCAGACCCAGGAGCTGACAGCCTCAGCTGGGAAAGGGGCAGCAGGGGAGGGCAGCATGTGAGATTTCCCACCCTATCTCTCCATTGCCTGTCTTACTCAGGGCTACGCACACTGATCCTGTTTTGAAAGCCCCGCTTTTACACATGGCAGGTTGCAGAGAAGCAGCAGCCAGAAGAAAAACAGTTCTCCATCATTTTCTGCTGATGATGTGACTTTCAGTCACTACATACAAGTTCTGTATTTTGTTGAAGATTGTATTGGTTTTTTTTTTAAATTGGTTTGATTCACTGATTTTATTAAATGCTGTGGGAACCCACCAGTTCAGTTATGACTCCCTTGATTTTCAGCCTGTTTGTTTTATTCCTTTCAGTCACTTCTGTCTTTTAGCTTACAGTTTTAAGGAGTAATATCCCACTATGGTCCATTTCCCTACATATTTAACTCTACCACCCCCCAACAGATTTTTCACCCTAACTGACCTACTCCCACTTTCCTCTTCATTCTCCTATTTCTTCTGCATTTTTCCAGGAAGAAGTTATCCTTAGATCCATGTTAAAATGGAGGGATTCAATGGGGCTTTGTAAGGATCTCTCTCGAATTATGTCTATTCAGTACTTTCATTAACAAAATAGATGAGAGACTAGAAAGGCCACACATTAAATTTGGAGATAAAAGTGATGGCAAATATTTTGGAGGAAAGAATTAAAGTTCAAAATTACCTTAAAAAATTGAAGAAATGGTCTGAAAAGAAAAATCCAAACTGTATTCAGCAGGTACAAAAGGTACTGTACTCAGACTACAATAATCAACTATATGATTATACAGTGGTGGAAAATTGGTTGGTAGCAGTTTTGAAGAGGAACATCTGAATGCAATGGTGGATCACAAGCTGACCATGGGTCAGAAACATTAAGTTGTTACAAAAAAGGCTGGCATGATACTGAAATCACTTCAGATTAATATAGCTTGCATGAAATAATTCTTCTGAAGGTTATTGGTAAGGCATCAGCTGGAATACTTTGGCATCATATTTTAAGAAACCCTAGAAAACAACCCAGGGAAATAGACTAAATAGTCTTCAAACACAGCTGAAAAGAAGATACAATCAATCTGTTCTCATTCATTTGGTAAAGAATGGGGAGGTTCAACACTAGCTCTGAGAAAAACATGTTAATGAAGAGCAAGGTAAACCACTGCAGTGGAAGGTCTGGGAATGTCCTGGAGCACCTGCTGCTGGAGATATTTAAGAAGGGGTGAGGCATACATCTGCAAGAAATGACCCTGACAGGGTGGGTCCTGCTGTGGGCAGAGGAATAGCCTTCTTGATTTCTTGAGGCCCCTTCCAGCTCTCAAGTCTGCTTCCTGCCCAGACACGAACCTGCATCCTCTGCTATTACCTCTATCCTGCGTGTCTGCCACAGTCTGACCTCAGCCCAGACTCACCCATCCTTTTGCAGGAACATGTTTGCCAGCTTCTAGCAGATCGCTGGCATCTACCTTCATTTTCTGCCTCTTCTCTTTCTCTTGTCCTTTCCCCCATTGCCTTTCTCCCTTTCTTTCTCCCAGCACTTTCTCTCTTCCCACTCGCTGCCATCCTCCATCCTGCCCTGGACCTGACAGCCAGCCTTGCCCCTCTCTGCAGACAGATCTGCCAGGGGATGGTGAATGCCACCTTTCATGGTAAAGCTTGCACCAAGGAGGTGGATGAGAAATCTCTACTGCCAGGTCTCTGCATCATTGCTCCAGACTGTTTGCCTATTCACCCCTGCTTTGGTTACATTTGGTTAAGACTTGGTAGCTCTTTTTCCCAGCTCCTGAGGACATTCCTTTGCTTGTTTTTGGAGAGGGCTTTGCTTCTGCAGCCTTTGAGCTTGATGACCAGGCCAGATGGGCTGAGTGTTTTAACCCAATCTCTGTTCTGTTTGTCTCATCTTTTAGGATTTTCTCTGTGTTTTTTTTTAACACTTCCCACATGTGCCTCAAGCCCAGCCCAAACCCAAAAGACTTCAATTCTAAGAAGTTCTTTTGAGCACACAATGCTGAAGGACTGGGTTTAAAATTAAGCCAAATGAGCAAACATGGCCATAAACAGGGAGCACAGTGGGCCAAGACAACGTGTAGACTTGCAAATCCACCCTGGGATTTGGATTCCAGTAACAAACCCATCTGAGATTTGCTCTCACAGTTTACACTCTCCTCCAAAAACAAGCCTACGGAGAGTGTGATGCAGCAGTTACCATAGCAGCCAGCACAAGAAGAGTCCATTAAGTGATCACACTCCTGTCTCAAAGTGAATTACCAGGCTGCAGGTGAACTTTTGCACCTCCAAAAATGTCTCTTGGGGAAAATAAGTTGTCGTGCACAGTGGAACAAGAGAATGCCAATAGGTTGCACCGGCTTGCTGCTGTATTGTTATCTTTAATTATGTCTGCGCTGATTTTTAAAAAGTACTGCACACGCGTTTCCTTTTTCCTGTCAGGTGGCTTTTGTGATTTTTTTTTTTTTGAAGGACAAGACAGAGTACCCCAGTGAATAACTACTAATGAAATGTGCTTCAGGCGTCCCGGCATTCTGCCACAATTAGATTGTCAGCTATCCCAGGAGAGATGCTATTATCTATGTGGGTGTGGAAAATGATCTATCACTGTTAATAATTTCTATTATAGTAGCAGGTAGCGCTCCAAACATATCAACACGTCATTATGATGACTGTTTTTCATACATGGGAAGTTGAAGGTCCTCTTGTATGCTCAGGACATAAGAAATATATAAATGGAGCTGGGAGGTGGAAAGAGGATGGATCCTGGTGGGATCCTAGGAGCACAGGAAAACACACTATCCCCTCATAAACACAGCTGCTTAGATAGCCAGAGACACAGCTGTACTGCCAATATGTGGTAAGGAGGAGCTGGTCCTGCACACAAAATCCTGATCCAGACCTTGCATGTTATCTCCTTTTTGTTTCTGTACCGTACAGCTCTGTCTTATTCGTAACAGCAAGTGCTGACAGGTGTGCAAGCACCTTTCTCAAAAACAAACTGCAGCTGCGGATATTGACATCTTAACCCACAAAAGATGACTTTGGGCTTGCAGTAGCAGAAGACCCAGGTTAAAATAGCAGAGTAGTTATTTAACCCAACCTTGATGCTCTTCCAGAAAGTCACTTAAAGCCTTTAAACCCCTCCACACTGTGACTAACATAATAGCCACATGAAGAGCTATTAAAAACTTCCTGTGAAGGAAGGTAATGAGAAAACTATAATGTCTGGGAAAAACAAAACAAACAAACAAACGAATAAACCCCAACCTTCCAGAGAACTCAAATTGAGCTTGACCTCTGTAAGGTATCATTTGCTTCCTGTTTGCTGCCAAAGTACAATGAGGTTTATATTTGGGCCCCATCTTTCAGTGTCTGGATCTAAAAATATAACAATGAACTTGTGACACAAAGGCCCTGTCTCCTGGAGAAGCAGAATTTAGATCTAGCTGCAAAGCACAAATTCTCCTGTCTTTGAGGCAGAACCTATTTTGAGTAGGTGGATGGATTTTTTTTTGTTTGTTCTTTCTTTTTTCTTTCTATTTTTAGGTTGCCAGACTTGGGAGGATTTCATCAGGATTAGGCCAGACTTACGCAGCTGTTTGTTTTAAATGATCATGACTATAAGCATTTTAAGGCACTTGTCACCATGGTTACCTCGATGTTGTTCTCCAAGGTGTCTGAGCAGAGACAGGGCTGAGAGGGAACACGGGGCTACCTGAGTGGGAACAGACATGAATGTCTAATCCATAAATCTTTTTGTTTCCTTGAAAGCGTTGAGTCTCAGCTCTATGGTTAAGAAAAGTATGTAAAGGATCACATTTAGTCCGTGCTCAAATGCCACCAAGCTGACTGCTTGATGGTCTTCAGACAGCTCTTGCTTTCAAATAAGAAAAACCTTGGATGACGGTGTGGGAAATGCAGTGGGGTGGGGGCAAAATGACATTTTAGGAGAGATTCAGTGCCTTAATTTTAATTCCATCTGAAAATTTACTCTTAAACCGAATGCTACTTCTCACTGAGCTTTCATTCCTCCTGTGAAACCCACCACTGATGTCTAGTGGGAGTTAGACCAGACGTAGTCTCAGTTTCTCAGCAACAGACTGACTAATGCTGATGTTTGTGTGACTCTGGCTCACTTGTTTTATCTTCTCTTTCCAGAGTTCACTGCTTTGTTCTCTTCCTGTTTTTTCTGGAAGCATTTCTTCTTCCCTCTTTCGCTGTTTAAGTTCATTTTTTCTGTTATTCCTGAAGCAGTTATGTTCTTAGTGGTTATTGGAATAGTTGGATGTGGTCTTGCTAATTCAGTGGAGCCCCTCAGAAAACAGGGGAGTAGGCTGTTTATTTTCTTACTACATTTGTCCGAGAACCAGAATCTCTTTCAAGCCTCATCTCACTCTATGGATCCCCTGGGAGATGCCTGAGCGTGGGCTCTCCTTTTGCATGCACAGGACTAGATCTACACCAGCCAGACCTCCTAAAAAGAAATCCTGGGTGATTCCCCAGACCATTGTACAAAAGGCTGTGAGAGACAGAGCATTTCCAGCTGGGAGGCACAAGGGCTGCTGTATGAGGGAGGGATCACTGGAGCGCTGCTACCAAAGGGTCACACCATGGAAACCTAAGGGCCCTTATCTGTGAAAGGACACAGTCTCTTATCCACTCTGTCCCTTTCCATCCAGTAGATCCATAAAACTCCCAGGGCTGGGAGTAGATCCATAAAACTCCCCTGGCTCTAGGTCTTGTCTGCAGCCCTTCTCAACTCTGGAAGATCCCTGAGTACAGCAGTTATTGAGGCCTTGGGCTAGAGCAGCAGAGAGGTTGCATGGTATGGCTGGATAGCAAAGAGGTTGCATGGTATGGCTGGATAGTAAAGAAGATACATGGTATGACTGGATAGTAAAAAGGTTGTAAGAATTAGGGGAGCCAATAACAGCAGCAGAGTGTCAGTAGGGATTTTTGCATGGTGCTTTTTTGCAGTACGGCTGGTGTTACTCATTGCTTACCCCAGCAGGTGCAAAATGTTCCTATCATGTTAGTACATCTTACTGAGATGAAAGTTTAAGATCTGAAAAAAATTCTGCCAAAGCCAGCATTTGTGTGAGAGACAGAAATGTGGGTATCGGAGGGAATTATTTTAATCAGCTCTATGTGTCAAAACTAGCTGATTCCCAGAGCCAGTTTCTCAGAACATCCTGGAGCCCTTTCTAGCCAGCGTGGGTACTCCAGTACTTCTGAGTTGGTGACAGTCTGACTTGCTTCAACATGTCCCAGCAGCAGTGTGAAGGGCATAGTCTAAGTGACAACTATTTCAACACTCATATACATCCAGCCTGGTCTCGAGGCCTTTTTCAAGCACTGATTAAGTAAAGATCCTCTTTGTCCTGGAAGGCTCGCAAAGATACAATAACACCTAAATAGGTCTAGATATCATATGAGTTAGTTACCACCAACAGGTCAGTACCTTGTGTTTCCCATCAGCAAAGCTAAGAGTGCCAATGACTTGGCCCCTCTTACCTCCCACAAATTAGTGATTACACGTGGCAGAGAAGAGCTGGCCAGAGAAGGGGAAACACACTCTATACCAGGGATGAGCATGCAGCAGGAGCCCCTGTGCAGGGCTGTCTTGGTGCCACGCCAGCATGATTCCCTGGGACATGGGTTGCTGCTTTCTGGGGTTGGGGTCATGAGAGCTGATGAGGAGCACTGGGCAAGGACTGATGGCGAAGGTGGCCTTTGGTGTGGTTAAACTGGGGACAGTCACCAGCTGTACTGCTGTAACACAGTTCTCAAATATTTGCATGCATACAAAATCAGAGTTACTTCTCTGCCCTGAACTGCTATGCACCCTCTGCATTAGTTTTCTTGTGGATCTTTAAAAAGCAGTGAACTCATGGTAATTACAAAACTGCTGTGTTGAGCACTGGCATGTCGATTTTTCTCTTTTCTACTTCAGTCTTGCCATTGTCCCTCTCAGAAACCCCAAAAGCTCCTTAAAAGAAAAAACCCAACCGCCTGTAAAATGCAGTATGTGACAGGAGTGCAAGAGCAACTGGATTTGCTTGTAAATAAAATACCGATCCAAAAATTCAGTAGATGTATATTTGTGTAGAGGGGTCTTGCAGCATGTTTGGACAGCTGCTGCTATTAAAACTTTTGCCAAGTAAATTTTAAAAAGCCACCTTTTAACTGCCATTTTCACAAATATATAAGGAGATTTACAAGTACTTCAATGCCAAACTGAAACCTTCCTGGAGGTACCTTTAAAGTTACTTTCAAAATATTCTAAACCTTTGAGTAGCATGTTCGTTTTTACCTTATATACAGACAGTAAATATATTAGTAATATGCAGTCTATGCTTGCACGTATGTATATCGAAGAAGATTGTTTCAGGGTTTTTTCCTGCCTTGGAGACAATACTGAATAAAACATTTCACTTATTAGGCTTTTTTAGAATTTATTATAAAATTATAAATCTCAGAACTGCAAAGATAAATGAAGAATATTTGCTGCCAAACTGGGCACAGGGTGACCTTAATTCCCTATTACTGAACAGCACCAGGTAGATTTGGGGTGTATTCATGGTTAAGAAAGATCTCTTCAAGACATGCCCCGCTTGTGCAACACGAAATGTAGACTTAATCCCATTGGAAGCTCAGGGGCCTTTGCACTGGTGGCGGAGGCAGAGGGTGCAGGAAGACATGGCCCCGGGCTTTTTTCCATTGTGTCACTCAAGCGATTCCCTAAGGGAACAAAGTTTATTCTTATATTTTCCAAATGCTAATAATATTGCTCTTTCTGTTTTCCTGCAGAGTCTTCTGTCACCAGTTGCAGTGCCAGAATATAGGGCAGGGACCCGGAGTGGGAGGAGGTGAGACTGCAGCTAGGGGCATTTGAAAACATATTGCTTTAACTCTTTACATGCTGAAAAAAACAAGTTACAGCATCCTGGGTTTGACTCTAAATTACAATGGATGAGGCTGCTTCACTTCATATTGCAAGAGTTTTTCTCCTACTCCAACTTGAATATTTATTTGCAGTAAATGTATTTTTTTTTTCCGGTACAGCTATAGTCCAACTATTCCCTCCCACAGGAAAGTAATGCAGAAGATCCAGAAGAAACCCACCCTCAAGCAGAGTCTGAGATTTTTTAACCCTGCAAAGACTCCAGGGGCGGGCATGTTGCCATTGTACCATCTGGTATCCAACACTGGCATGCTATTCCCAGCCAGGGACATTGCAAGATCTTTGTTCATCATGTTAGAGCTGCTTTGGAGACCAGCATTTTGTATTACATATTTGCTGTCAAAGAGTGTTGTGTTCAAGCAGTCTGAGCACGGGACCGGGTACCATGCGGTCCATGCAGGGGCCCTCTCTGGCCTTTGGCACTCATCTCTGATCAAGTCATTTCCACAGTCTCTCCTAATTTTGTCGGATGTGGAATTGCATTTATGGTGTGTGCTAACACCTATCAGTCCTCTCTGGAGGGGCTGAGATGTTTTGTTCACCCTCCTATGTGGAAAACACTATGAACAGGAGGATAAAGGGCTGGGAACACTTTTCTGGAAGTATATAGTCACGGTGATTTAGATCTGAGTCTGAGGATAAATTTCTTTTGGCAGTAAATATTCCACTTGCTTAACCTATAAATAGCTACTTAGATTGCAAAATACTCTTCATAAGTTACACCCCTGATTTGGCCTGAGTGAGAAACAAAATGTGGTCTTCAGAATGGAAGAGAGTAAAATAAAATGTTCCCTCGATGGAGCTGACACGACCTTGGCCCCAGATGGCGTTTTCTGCTTTATGACCCACCAAACTAGCTTACCATGTGGTCAAAATTACATTAAACATTTCTGCAGTCCTGGTGCATACAGTAAGACGTTCTTCTTCCAAGGGAAGTAGCTCATCCTTTGGAGGTGTTTGTATTGCTATCACCACGGCAACCAGAAAAGATGAAAGTCAGAACCTGAAAAAAAACCCCAACATTAGCTGAGGTATGGATGGGCAGTCAGATTGTAAAACCGTGCATGGATTTCTAAAGGAAATGACTGTTCTGTATTAAACAAACCTAGCAGAATTCCTAGTGCTGTAGCCTAAAAATAGCACTCCCGGCTTCATTAAGTGCAAAGGCTTTTATAAACCCCCGTTAAAGTGGATATCGGGAATGGAGGATTCTCCCTCTGATGGGGGTGAGGTTTCTCCATCCTGCTTCGCAGGGCTTCATGTCCCGCAGCACAGACTGCTTCCAAGCAAGACCATTTGTGGTCCTGCTTTTGACTTGGGTTTTATGAAACATGGCTATAAGCAGCTGTGACACTCGCTCTGTCTGAGCTGAGCCATGAAAGCGAGACTTCAAATAAACCCTAAAATCTGAGCCCTGAATACAACACTTTGGATCCTACTCCAGTAGACTTGGTTGAGACGTGTTGTCTAAATCGGTTTGGAAGAAACTCTTTGGTCAGCCAGGATTTTGGTGTCATCCCACATGGAGAGTATCTTTGCCCTGCTGCCTAAATTGGGAGAACAAACCCGTAGAATTCAAAAAAATTATTTTCAGTTGAAGGGATAAGCCTATACTTTCCACAAAATAGGACAGAAGTCTGATTATTAAAAGGTAGCTAGAAAAGCTACAAATTTCCCACAGCAATATTCCATTAAGGCATGGTTTGGCCTTAGATTTGAGCTATGAGTCCCTGTCTAACTAACAGTGGCTCAAAAAGGTTCCTCCTCACTTGTTCCTGGGTTCCACCACAGATGAGTCTGGCAGAAACGGTAATTTGAAGACAGTTCTCAAATCCAGTTGCAAACCCCAGGATAGACAAATTTTACCTCTTTCACCATCATATTTGAGGTAAGAAGATTTGCTTAAATCACTCTAAAATATTATTTCATCTCATGAAGGGAAGGCTATGTAGAACAGGCTCCTTTACTATTCAACAGAATAAATTCAGCAAGATTCTTCCAGGTTCTCCTCTTTACTTATTTATCGTAGGCTAATAAAGAGAGTTCTTTTTGCCTTGGCGAATTTAGAGATTAGATAAAGCTCAACACCACTGAGTCAGATGAGGACTCACTTGTTAAACATTAACAAGCACCCAGCCTTTTCAAGTGTCTGCTTACTGGTATCTCTGCGGCAGGCTTCATGGTTTGCTTTTGCACATTTTTTGCACTCTACGTTAAGCAAGCATGGCTGTGTGCGATTGCCAGGATGAAGACTCCTTTGGCTCTGTGGGAGCCAACCTTTCTCTCTAGCAAAGGCAGGCTGCTGGTTTCATGGTCTCACCATCTCTCACAGCCTTCCTGGTCCTTTGCCTTCACGTGCTCCACATGCTCCTGTCTGCCACAGCTGACCATTTGTATTGAAGCTCTAAAGTGCAGTTTATCTCCCATTCTCTGTTTGCAGAGGACATCGCAGGACAGTTCTTTTAATGAAAATGGAGTACAGGCAGACCTGTGTTTACTCTCTCAGCAAGGAGCTCAGGTAAATCTGAGGTTCATTAGGGAACTCTGTAGAGGCAAAATAGAAACTCAGCACTCCCGTGGCTGCAGTTGCCTCCAAAGCACTAATATTTTCCTGTCTGAGTGATGGAAGGGAAAGCAGAAGGAATAATAGAAAGATCCAAGGAATAGTGAGACTGTAACCACACCTTCTTCACTGACAGTGTCTTTCCCACCAGTTTGTCTGCTGCCCATGGGTCTGGCTGTGGGTGTGGAGAAGACATGGTCCAAGTGGCTATGCAAAACTGCATCATTAAAAAATCTGCAGTGGAGGAGGAGAGAAAACAGGGGGTAATTATACATACTGCCTCGGTTACAGGGTGGTCCTTGTGGCCGGGGTGCATTCAGCCTGCCTTTTGTGAGCTTGGCTTGGCTTTCAAGGCTTGGAGAAATCTCTGGCATTTGTAAAAATGAAAGGATGCTGGAGGATATGTCTGGTCAGACAAGTGAAGATGGTCATTTACTCTTTCTACCCAAACTAGCCCATACAAGTCTGCTCCAGGGTGGTGGATGTTTACATACTTATTAATATGATGGTAAGCTCACAAGGAGCACTAGTCCATCCACTCTGGATTATGGAAAGAGGCAGTATTCAAGTCCCTGCACCATTTTTTGTAGACATAACTTGGAACAGCACCAGTTCTTAAGGACCTTTTGTCCATAATCCTCATTCTTCACACAGATACCTTCTGGTACCTTCCACGAATGAGAAATACCTTTTTTTTTTCCCCTGAATGCATCCACCGCAGTGGGCAGGAAGAGTTACCCAGGCTCCCACTTATCTTTAATGCCAGTTTACCCCATATGGGACAGCAATACTTGCCGTGTAACCTGCTGGTGCCTGCATCTGGTGCTGTGCCCAGCATACAGGACATGAGCCTATGGGGGCTCCTAGGTGGAGGTGTGCTGTTTTCAAAAACAAGATGTTGACCAAAGGCCTGGATACACTCAAAACTTCCATAGACTTGCTTTAACCCTAACACCCAAGGCCAGCTTCACCTCCGTGCATGCACAGATCCAGTAACCGGTCACAGACAAAAGGCTTCATTTGAAATCCAAATAACATCACTCTTCTGATTACTCCCCCATGGACTGTTTTTGTGTGTGTCTTCCTGCAGAGTAGAAGCTTTGGCCTCCATACACAACCCATAAAAACAAAGACAGTAAAAGAGAAACAAATTGTGTCAGAATAACTGAAAGCTTAATGGGAGCGCAAATGA
Organism: Balaeniceps rex; assembly: GCA_013401315.1. Classification (NCBI taxonomy): domain Eukaryota; kingdom Metazoa; phylum Chordata; class Aves; order Pelecaniformes; family Balaenicipitidae; genus Balaeniceps; species Balaeniceps rex. Next base: position 105,965 of record VYZW01005130.1, read on the forward strand.
GGCAAAAGTCACTATATTTGCATTTATTTTCACTAGTTCTCAGATTTACAGGAGATCCAGCAAAATGTAATTTGATAGTAAGCCCAGCCAGTTACAGTATCCAAAGAGAGTGAAAATCCCCTCAAACTGGATGAAACTTGATGCTGCCAGCATACTGCTGAATCCCCTCCAGTGCATTTCCAAATCACATTCCTCCTTTACTTCGCTGAGTGCTGCCCAAAGAACCAACAGTAAATCAAGTAACCTGCAATATACTTCTTTTTTATAACGCATCTATAAATTTCATGGAACTATGGATTTCTTCTTATGAAATTTAATTTGAGTCACTTGGGGAAGCATTTCCGTATTGAAAGGAACTTCTGGCTCTCATTGTACTTATACTTTGCTTTTACTGAATTGCAAATGCTTTGATTTAAAGGGACATAGCCAAGGTAAAGCCTGCCTGCACAAAAGCCATAGGGCCCATTTCCACTTGGCAGAAAAAAACAGGCAGCTGCTGAGCTGAGCAATCTCATCTCTGCCAACCACTTGAGGATGGGCACGGAGAACACGGGCTTATGAGTGACGCTGGCTTTTCTGCCTCCTGGATTGCTGTGTCACGGGGAGGACAAGGCAAGAGCCTGGCCATCATTTCCAGCAAGGCTGACTCATGGAGAGAGCTGCCACCGACCTCCCTTAGGGACAAGGAGCACCCTGCAATGATCTCTCCATTCCCATCCCTAGATTTTTGTGAATGGGGCTTTTTGAAAATGTGTGACTCTGAGTGAAATAATGGGTGCACAGCGTAAATTGGGTAAAGCCTTCACAGCACCAAAAGTGATTGGAAATTACTTTTTTTTTTTTAACCAAAAAAACCACTGTTCCATATAATTTCTGGATTCCCCAGGCATTTTCTGACAAGCTCTGCTCCCATGGTGTTTTGTAACGCACACAATCTCAGGTGCAAATGAGTGAAATTTTGCTGTTAATAAAACAGAGAGAAGAGGGTACTGCAGCAGCTTTCATCTTGTGGCTCATAAACTAATATTACATGGTCTGCAAAATGTAGTTAAGAAATGTAGCTGTACTGCCAGCAGACTCCAGTTCAGTATGTACAGATGCAACACAAAATGTTAAGAGGGCAAAAAAGAAGAAATTTCTGAAAATGTCAGGGTTCAAGAATGAAAAGGGAATCCAAAGGAGGAAGTGAGACTGAGGCTCTGAAAGAAAATAAGTTCAGAAAAAAACCCCTTAGTTAGGCTTGGATATCAATGCAGTTTTCTTTAAAGAAAGAAAAAGGCACTAATAGGTGCTTAAACAAAATATAGACATAGATGGTGACTAAAATAGCAGAGAAAAAGACATGAGAAATTTGTTAATGCAAGGAGAATAGGATAAAGAGGAAGAGGTTAGGAAACATTTGTATCCGGTTTGAATGATCAATTGACCTCTTGCTGTGTCTATCTTCATGGTGGTTGGTCCTGTCCCTCCACGTGGATGTGTATCATATCTCAGAGCTGACTGGGAGCAAGGGTAACATGCCATGGGTTTTCCAAAGCACCCACTAAGGCTTGGGGTTGCTGTTGCTGTTGCACACTCATGACAAAGGTGTTGCACACCTTGTCACTCTGTCTGGTATCTCCTCCGTAAGCAAAGCATGTGCAGAGCGCCACTGATTCACATCATAGCATTTAAATACCACTATGCCCAGATGTAAATTGAGCTCCCTCTGGGGAACACACATTGACCTGAGCCAATTTTCCAGCCCTGAGAATTGTAGGCATTGAATCCAGTGACATGACTGAAACAGAGCCCACAGGAGCCTGGGGCAAAGATGAGGGAGAGCAGGGGAGAGCCGTGACGTGGACTGGTCAGGAGACCTCCATTTCTGTCATTGCACAGAGACCAAACCAGCTGCACTCACTTGCTCACTGATGCACAAGCAGAGCTGGGAAAATTGATGCAATCCAGGCAGGCTCTTGCAGAGAAACCTGCTTGAATCCCCTGCATCACACTTTTCTGCGTCAAGCTCTGAGAAAGAGGGCATCAGCAGGAAACAGGTTACAAAGAAAAAGGTTAAAGTAATACAGCAATCACCTTCACTGGGTTTTCTAAGAACTGGTTAGGAAACACTCTCCTAAGAGATTTTTGGGTGAATTTGCTGGTGTCGCAACAGTGTCATGAGCAAAAGAGTTGCCTCTGGCCTTTTATCCTCCTCTTATCACATATGCCCACCCAATTCAAAGTAATTTCCCAGTGCCATGCTCTCTACTTTCCCACCACTCTCCCACACTCCTGGCATCTTTAATGGTGCCCATTTTTTTTGACATTACCTAATGGTTTTGCTGCAACTGCCTACATGGATGGGTGTATCTCAAGAAAGAGATGATCTGCCTTCATGAACATCCTAGAAATGGCACTATATATCGTCAGTGATAAATGTCCCACGGTCTGGGAACAGGCAGCTCAGAAAATGTCTTGAGACCCCTTCCAGTGCTGCATATCCTGGTTTCTATGAAATTAATAGCATGCATCCACATACCTGAAAATATGTCCAGCTACCTATATGGTCTTTTTATTTTTCCAAGAAAGGCTTGAATATTTTTATTCTATGCACTGTTTGCATTTCCAATATTTTATTATTACTTTTTAAAAATCTAGTTTAAAAAGGAGAAATATGGTTCCTATGAAGCAGATATGGAATTGCCAGTAAAACCTTGGTTTGGCGCAATTTTGGAAATATGGAATTATTTGCTAAGTAAAAGGATTTTACTGTTATATGATACATTAAATATTCCCTTAAGAAACCCTTAATCAAGGAAATGCATTGTTTCAGGGTGGAATTGGTTTGTGGGCTAAATCATCATATATGTTAACTAGAGTTTAAAGTGTCAAAGGTCTGAAACACATAGGGCATCCTTTACAACTCGTAAAGTTGGTTTATAGCTTGCTGTAGGTCATAAATTATCCTTCTGCCCACCTACCATCTGCACATCTATTGCATGCATGCTGGTTAAATATTATTTGAAAGTATTGCAGCATAAATAAAATTAGCAATGGGTGAAATGAGATGAATTTAAATTGGCTTCTCAGTTCCAAATCTTAACAAGAGTTTAAAAGGATTTTAGCAAATGACTTGATATAACCTTATTTCTCAGCCTTCTACTGAATACGACGTTTTGTCACAGGAGTGGGAATCACAGGTCATCCTCAAATGAAGGGAACCACTTAGCTAATTTGGTGCCTTTCCAGTTCTGACTTAATATTTATACCATCAGCAGAACGGGTGATTGAAAAATGTCTCCGTGCAGAATGCGTTAATTAACATAACACAAATGTAGGCACCTGGGCCATGACAGAGGAGCTGGTCCCTTCTGCAAATCACTGCTGAAGTCCCTGGGAACCTGGAGGTATGAGGAGGTCAGGCTCAAACCGTAAACTCCACAGTAGTTTCCCTTACCGCACAGGAAGCCTGCTTCTAAACTGCATGAAAGCAAGCCCTGAGGCTACTTGTTTTCCTTGGGCATTATGAGTGTTTACAAGTGGACTGTTTCCCTCAGCCACTTCTGTTTTCTAGCATGCATGCTACAGCACCCAGTACAGCTCCCAGATTTTTGTATTGCAATAAAATCCACGTGTAGCTGGCTTCAGAGAAGTCCTGTGTGTCTTTCCATCTTGCAGCTCTCCCAGGACTGCAATGGAGGCAGCTCTCCCAGTGTTTAAAGAACCGACAAGAACGAGGTGCCAGGCAACATTTCTCTCAGGGCTGACACCATTGCCTTTCCAAAACGCAGATTTTAGGCAGCTGTGCCTCTGCCTGCACTTTCTGTGTGCAATGATCTGCATGTACATTTTCGGTTAATGCCGGAGTGTGATTGCAGCTTATTTTTGAAGTGGCTGCTTCCCTGCAGAGAGGCTGGTCAACGGCTCAGGGCTTCCCCTTGTTGTCTCAGACAACCATTGAGTCTGGAAGGAACCTCAAGAGATTGTCGAAGCAGGGTCAGCAGTGAATTCAGACCAGAAATTAAACAACTTGATTCTTCTGCCAATCATCATGAGACCAGACCCCTCTGGGACTTCCTGCCACACGGAGGGATGGCTGGGCGAGTGCTTGTGAGAAAGAGGAGGTGGGAAGGAGATATGGTCCATTTTAGGAACAGAGATAAGAAACATTTCAGGCAGTTGAGCCCAAAAGGCTTTAGGGGAGGAAGGAAAGGAACAGAGAAATTAATCTTGGGCATTTGAGATAAGAGTCATGGTTTCAGAAAACATAATTTTTATTTATTCTTCAGAGCTTTAAGTCTGGGAACAAAATGTGATATATGGCCTAACTCTTCTGACTTTTTATTTCAGAGTCATTTGCACTTAGACCAAATGAGTGAAGAAAACTGTGCTGCTGCTTGGATAGTCTTGTACCTCTGCCCGGGATAGGTACAAATGGAAATCCCACCAGATACAAGAAAGAAGAGGAGCCAGCTCACGCTTAGTCAATTCTGCATAATACAAACTGGTCTTGAGGGAAATCCCCCTCACAGACAGATTAAGCCTGGCTAAGGATCAAATGCATCTTTAGCCACCACCGAAAAAAAGACTGCATCTTTCCATGGGCTCCTTTCTTCAAGCAGAAATTTCTAACTGCTTTGCTCGATGTCCACAGTCATTAGATTTTACTCTACTCAGGCCTGATCTGCCAGGATGCCAACTGAGTTAATGTTCTCAGGATAATCACAAATTCTAAAAATATATTATTTTGAAAGGTCTGAAGCACTTGCAGAAATACAACTCGCCACTTGCACCTGCCCAGATCCAGTTTAGGGACATCATTAGAATAATTGCACCCCATTTAAGACACTGTTTTATGCAAGTGTATGAACATATAGTATCTTCAAAGATCAAGAACGTTTTATTGCCCACTCTCTTTGAGTGATGCATCATTAGATCTGCCTGCCTTAGGTTTGTCCTCCAATGTTGATCTCACATAATGATTTGCAATTGGTAGTGCCCCAATTTTATGTCCCCAAACCTTTTTGAGCTAGACAGTAAAGATGAGGAATTGACTCCAGAGGTTCACTTCATCACCTCACTAACTCCCATTTAGTCCCATTTCAGTGGGAGTTATATGTGTCTAAGGATCTGGGCCAAGGACCCTCAAGGTCATGTCTTCAAAGCTCACTGGAGCAGGCAGGACTTCCTGGGATGCTAAAATGTTTCTGCACTGGTAAGGAACTTCTAAGGGATTTAAAGTGGGATTTGGGTATCTTTGAGAATCCCCTCTGTTCCTTGCATCCCTATAGAGTCTGCTGTAGGGCAGACTAGAAGCAACAAAGGGCCTTGGTCCTATCACTTCTGTAACAAGAAGACCCTTTTCCTTCCTGTTGTTTATAGCCCCATATGGTTTTCTGCAGTAGCTCTCCCCTTACATGGGTGATTAGCAGTACATACAAATGAAGACACACTTTGAAAATGCAGGGACTTTTGTTCCAGTGAAATAAAAATCCATAGCTTATGTTGCAAACTTTACCCCAAAAGTAAGTTGCTGGTAATTTTTGGCCATCTTCATAACTGGTAGGCAGGGTGCCACCAGCAAATAACTATCTGTTGTGCACAATTAAGCTCTTTAGTTTATAGAGACTGACAAAGAGTTTTGTGAACTGCCAGAACAATAACTCCTGGGAGAATGGAAAGAGGGACATGGAAACACTTGTACAGCATTTGAGAAGTCTCTAGCTGTGAGTTACTTTCGGGTGGATGGATGGATAGATAAATCAATAGGCACATAAACAACAACAGACAGAGAAGATACACAGTTCACTGAAGTTTACAGTTCTCTGGAAAAGTAAGTCTTGCATAACAGCGCTGGGTTTGCACACAGCAGTCCACTGCATCGTTATTTCCTATGCATTGTGGCAGGTATATCAGTCCTGAACACAGCAGAGCTTTTCAGCATTATGAGCCACAGACTCAGAGTTTGCCACCCTGCCCAGCTCCTTCATTCAGTGGGGCAGCTGCTCAGCTGATTGTTGGTAACCATTCCCTGTTGGTCACAGCTAAAACATTAACAATGACAAAGGCTTTCCAGATGAATTTGGGAGCATTTTCTGTTTTGAGATGCGCAGAATTTCTGTGTAATGATTCCTCTGACGAAGAGGAGAGTTTTACAGCTAAAACATCAGTTCTGAAGCCTCAATAGACCTGTATCTTGTTTCTTGTCGCCCTGTCCCAGGGGGATTATGCGTTTCCCCCACCACACAGAGATATTTTGTAATTTAGTTCTCTCTAATTTGGCAATCCCACTGCAAATGGACAGAGCCTTACAAGGGATGGCATGTTGGCTTACAGGACCCCAAAGATTGCTCCTGTGTACTTAGGTGCTTCCTCCTATTGGAGTATCTGTCTGTAATTTCCAATGTTTGTCCCACCTCAAACATGTTTGTTAAGTAGATAAAAATTATTTATATTTGATTTATATAAGATATCCCAGCCACGAAGGAACAAGTAACTCTACAAGGTCACTCAGAAAGCTTTTTACTCAGCCAGAAAGAAAACCTTGATTTCTTGGTCTCTGTTTAAATTGGCCAGTGGGATAGCGTGTGGGATACTGTGGGATCATATTCCCTTGGCAGTGCAGATAGGAGACTTTTTCAGACTCTGCCAGAGCTTTTGTCCAGCCCACACACCCACTGGGGACACCAGACCCTGGAGGGGGCGGGTGGCACATGCCTGTGTCTGATTTCAACACAGAGTGGGAGCACACACCTCAGAAATGCTCCTGGGTACCCCAGTACAGCTATAGGTTGAATTCCTTACCAGCACCATTCCTCCTCCCTCATGCTCATTTCTGTCAGGAGCAACATCCCAAATTCAATAGGACGACTTTTTTTCCTGGTTTGATTTTCTTTTAAACAAAAGATACGCTGTGGTGCTTGTCTGATTCCTACAGCTACAGACTCATGGGTTAATGTATAACCAGTATATTCCATAAGTATTTAAGTTGCTATTTCCCTTCACTTTGCCAAGGTAATGAGGTGTTTGATGAAGGGAGTTCAGCTGCAGACCTGCAAATGTACATTCTGTAGGCTGGAGAGAAACCACAACAGGCTCTTGCGTTTAATATTCTGATAAATTGGGCACTTCTGCACCTTACATCAGGCAGTGACACAATGCAGCCTTGTTAATCCAAATAGAAAGTGCTCCTTCAGTAATGGAGTCCAGGTCTGCTTCAGCAAAATTATATTTGCATCACTAATTCAAAACACCATAAAAATCCAAAGGATGCTCTGGAAGTAGAGGTTATCTGCTCATCTGTTCAGGTAAGTGAAGCATAAAGCCTCAACAATGTGAGGAGGTAATGGAACAAGTTGATGCCAGCATACAGTGCTGGTTAGTTAGATTAAAAGAGCATATCTGGTGATGATTGTCTTCTGTTTTTTTTCTGAGAAACACATCAAGAAGTGTATTAAAACAGCTCAGAATCACTGATGGGTTTTGTTATCTACTGCTTGGTCTTGGATTGCTGATAACTCCAAGACCGTCCTTCTTTTTCAGGACTTTGAACAATGTAATTAAGGTTTCTTGGAAATAAATCAATACTTGATATCACCTCTGAATAGCATGCTGGCCAGACAATCTGCCTTCCTTATTGAGACATGGCTAGGAGTCACTGGTGTCAGAGTTTAAGCTCTCACCTTTTTGCTTCTGTGTTTTCTTTGTCGGGGAGGTATTCTTGTTGCAGTTAAAGCTTCAAACCTTTCTTTCACGGGCCACAGCTGCTGAACCGAAGCGCACACGTACTCAGCACTCAACTCCAGGGGACTGTTGTGATCGACTCTCACTTCGTTAACCCTTGCTGCAGGTCTGGGTGGAAGGTGGGCTGCGGCAGATTGACTTCAGTTTCCAACTGTTGTCTTCAGGAACAGTTCATGACACTTTGCCTCTCCTTCATCCTTTATTCCCCAGTAGTATACACAGAAAATGAGAATGCAATAGATTCTGAAATAGTGTTACTCAGTGGGGAGGGGAAAGATGCTCTGTGGGGTGTCGAGGGGGTACTACCCCCAGGCAGTTCTGCCTCTGCTTTTAGCTGCCCCGGTAACACCTCTCTTTCAGGCACCAGGATGGGCAGTCATTTTGGTAAAGATTATTTACCTTTTTTTTAACGTGATTAATTCAGAACTGTCAAAGCTTAGGTAAATTCTCTGGAGGCTTGAAACTGTTTAGTCTGAATTTTAAGGGAAACAAAATCGCACTTTTGAGCAGTTAGGTCATAGGTAAGCCCTAGGACTCTTACTTTTGCTTTGAAATGATGCCGAATAGGAGGATTTACTAAAGCCTCCAAAGTCCAGAGGTTTGATTAAAAGAATAAGAAACCACAGAGGCCTTGATACTGAGCTAATTCATCTCTCTGTGCTGCTTGACTCTTTCCTCTGCAGTGAGGGACAGAAAGGGCCCCTCCAAGCCTAGCTCCATCCCTCGCTGACACTGGGATGTCCCAGCTGCTGGATGCACTGGCACCCAAGGAGCTCCTCCTGGGAGCAGCAGGAGCCTCTCTGCTCCTCCATATTCTTGATTTGGAGAAATCCCATGGAGATTTTCCCACTATTGGATGACGATGCCGTGGCAAGGGCTCCTTCTGCAGTGCTGTGGTGAGGAGGTAGAGGAGGACGGTATTAATGAGTTTGCATTATGTTTGCAGACATAAAGAGAAAGAAAGGGTTCATTAAGTACTCAAGATCAGAGTTAAACATCCAGTGTAATGGAATCCTCTGGCTGCTCTTTGCCAGACCAAGCTGAGCTGTTTCAGCTGGGACAGATTGGATCTGAAATGTGTCTTCAGGCAGAATGGGGGAAAAATAATCATCCTGATGACATAATGGAGGAAAATCAGGGTCACAAGCCCAGATGGTGATTGCTGCCAGACAGAGGTTACCCATAATCTTTCTTGGCCACATCCACCAGAGTGCTGCAGGGAATCAGTTCCCTCTCCTCAGTGCGCCCAGGGAACAGGACTAAAACATCCACATACTTAGGATGAAACAGTCTGTCCTGTCATATGCATGGTCCTAAGAAGATGCTCTTCAAAGAAGCAAGTCTGATGAAATTCTGGTGTAATTTATGAGGTGGGGATGCACTAGACTCCTAAAGCTGTCTCTGTTCTTGTCCTTGCATGATTTACCAACTTACTTCTGACACCTAGTTCAATTGCCTAAATTTGGCATGCCATTTAAAAACTCAGCAGCTTACGCTCTCCACAACAGCTGTGGAGAGTGAGAGACCTCCAGAAGGCATCCTGCCTTGTCATCTCCCATGACTGACCACAGCAGGGGCTGCATGCCACTTCGCCTGCCTTCCATGTCCTGCTGTGGTGTAGGACTTGGACGGAGAAATCTGGACCTGAGTCTCTCCTCATCCTCATCTTTTCCTGTGGCACATATGTATTGTAGTAGGTAGAAGTACCTAACTGTTTTAAAGCCCTGATAATGAAAGATGTGATGCATTCTTGCTGCTATAGCACCTAACAGTGAATGTAACAGCTCAGCACAGAGAGGTCTCTCAGCCTCCTGAAAAATGCATTTCTTCTTTTGTGGCAAAGGAGATTTGAAGAGCCGGTGAGCATGAAGTGGAATTTTTCTGTTAAATACAGCATGAAAGTCTTTCTTTAGAAGCTAAATGGATAAAAACAGTGCATGAAATTGAAGTTGATAATTAGCAAGTCAGTCCCAGTGAGGAGCTCGTAACTGCTTTGACCTTCGGGCTTTGTGCAAGGGCCAAGAGGGGAAGCACATCTCCCCAGCTGTGCAGCACAACAGAGCCCACACAGTTTTGCCTGAGGAAATGGCAACACAGCAAGCTAAGCCCTGGCAAAAACATCAAATTGCAGATCAAAGGTAGTGTATATAAGAGATTGGTCCCAAGCTGCCTGACAGAAAATTAAGGTGAAGAGCTAATTCCCTCAGAGCTGCTCATAGTCTTGTCAGCAGAGCTCCAGCATGCCTCCCAGCTGTCTGTAAGGGTTGCCATAGGTGGGGTGAGGTTTCCCAAGTCTTTCATGGTTGGAAAGACAGCATTGATCTGTCTTTCACGATCTTAATTTCACAGCCGTAGAAGCACAGATACTTTTCTGGCCACTACTGTTATTTGATATTTCTCTAAAGAGTTGTTATTTCCCTCTGTATGTCACTGCTATGTTGTGGCCCTGGCCCACAGCCTCTGAAGTCAGTGGAAAGCCTTCCAGAGGACTTTTGCTCCAACTTCTGGTGAGGGATGGGAATCCTGAATGGAGAAAGGTCTTTGCAACATGATTCAGTCACAGAATTTAGGATGAAGAGGAACCATTAGGTCATATAGTTGGGCCACCAGTGCACGTATACACCAGTTCACCCATATACGCAGGCACTGGGGTCAAGGACTTGCACTTCTCTCAAGTATCTCTTCCCATCTTGTGTCGCAACTCGATGGAAGCACCTTTTATTGACTCCATGTAATTGCACACTCTAGTACAGTCACTTCCCAGTCCTTTCTTTGCTGAACTTTCAACCTCTCATTTGCAGGCATTTTTCCCAGCCCTTGAGTAATTTTTTATTGCTTTTCTCTATTGTCTCCTCCCTTATGACATCCACGCTGAAGTTGTGACTACCAGCACGAGATATACTTTCACGGGGAGAAATCATGTTCCTTACTCATCACCTGCCTGTTTATACAAGCAAGAATTATGTTTTTAGCTCTCCTTACCACACAATCGTAATGGGAGCTTGTCACTGCTTCCAAGAGACAGTCCTCTGTTTCTTAGGTGGGGCTTGTGTTTCTTGTAGCTAAATTTTGCTAGGTTTTGCTCTTGGCTTCTATTCTAATGCTTTTTGTTTTAAGAAGCCTGGCGTACCAGGAGAGCCATATCTCTGCAGATAAATCTCCTGTGATTTACCTTTACACCAAACTTTGGGCCAGCCATTAATTTCATCCGTAGTGATTTCGTAGCTATTTCTGGCGTGATCTCAGCTGTCTTGGTTTAAGGTCTAAAACCTGAAAACATCCTTTGTCTTTTTGTTCTGTGAAATTATCAGGAACAGCTAACACAAATTCACACACTAACCTTTGGTAGCAAAGGTTTTAGGATGGTCTGATGGCAACATATCAAGTCAAACAGCCTGCAAAGCCAGCTAAGGTGGATTTTTTTCCCTGCTGTGTTATGTCAGCTTATGATGGGTGAGAGAGAGAAAAAGAGAAAGGCAAAAGCCTGAGTGGGAAGCAGCCGAGCCCACCGCTGCTAGCACGCCTCAGGTGCACTGTAATCTGCACCCTCCCTGTAATGCAATGAGCAGGAGAGGCAGGGACACTTTTAAAATAACTTTCACTGCAGTTACAGATACGAAGTGTCACTCCACAGCTATGATTTACCATCACCCAGTCAAGTCACTGTTGGTATCTGGGACATAAAATCATGCACAAAGCAGAGGTGGGACAAAGGTGACAGATAATGCCAGGCAGTGCTGGCAGGACTTACTGGGACATGTGTGTGAAGGAGACAATTTGAGTCACAGAAGAAAACTGGGTTGGGCGAAACCCAAACAAATCTAATGCGCTGTAAAGCATCCTGGTCACCTGCTCTAACTAAGCTAAAAAAAATCCTACTTGTAGCTAACTGAGATATTGCACCTAAAATTTCACTAATGTCTTTTACAATGGCATGCTTTCTTTCCTGTTTTTGTTGGACATACTGATATTTTTAAGGTCACATTTGTCTTTTTCTTGGGTTCTTCACTTTAGTGACTTCTAGTCACCTGGCTTTTCTCTCAGCTATTTGCTTCAGAAAAGCTCTCAGCTGACAGCAGAAACTCTTGTTATTAGAACCTAAGTATTCTTGAATCACATCCCCTTTTATTAAGATACTCTGATTCCCCTCTGCATTGGCAAAAAAATCACCAGCCACGTCAGAGAGAGTGCCTCCCTTATAATGCCTTTATTTTCAACACTAGCCCCATTTTTGTCTTATCTTTAGCCAATTCTCTGTAACATTTCTTCTGCTAATCCCTTCTCCAGCTCACCCAATAATTGCCCATATACCCCCCCCCCAAAATGCTGCACTTAAGTTTAGATAAGTATGATTTTCTTAATTTCCTTTGTCTCAGAAAATGAATTATCCTATCAAGGAAAGGTCAGTTTAGTCTGGTATGATGCATTTCTCTCATTTACATGTTATCCATGTTCTTTTATGTCATTCAAGGATCTGTGGTTGATCAAAATCAGATTAACAAGCCTATGATTTCCCATGTCTTGTTCTTCACATTTCTAAAACACAGGTATTACCTTTCCTAGTCTCCATTTCTGTAATATCACCTCTAACTTGAGAATTTTATTGAAAAACTTTGCTACCAAGCCTGGTGTCATTTGCCAGTTCTTTCAAAGTCCTGTGATAGAGGTTGTCTGTTCACCGTTTCATAAGCACCTGAGCTCTGTGTAGATAATCTCATTTGCATTAGCCACTGCCTTTCTCCCCATGTTCTTGAGAAGAGGCAACACATCCACTTAGGTTTTGGAAATAAAGTTATGATACCTTTAATGTTCACCCCATAATGCTCAACTTCCTTACTTCTTCATTTTTTATATAACCAGTGAACATTTCATCTTTTTCGCACAAACTTTGAAGCCTGTAGTTCACTTGGAGCTTGCAAAATCTTGCTTTTACCTCCATAACTTTTAAGGGAGTTTCCTTGCTTCCATTTTCCCATGTTTCTTTCTCTGTTCCCTGTTTCTTCCTAGGATTCTTTACCCCTGGGTTATTAATCCAGTTATGTTTGTAGTCATTCTCTACTTGTTTTTCTCTCTTCTTTCTTGAAATAGTAGTCTAAGAGATTTTCTGTAGTTGGTTAAAATTCACACACACACACATTCAAATCCTGAGATCAGCTGTCTTTGCCGATTAGTTCCTTCAATTCATCAAAGCTTCCTCTTTTGAAATAAAAAAATAATAATCTTACCAGCCGACCCTTGTCTATACTGTTTTTTAATTGAAATGTATCTGACTCATAACCCATCACTCCACAAATATTTGCCATGACCAGCTGTTTTATAATAACCCAAGATCCTGTACAACAGCTCCATTCCTGCTTTCTTCTCTGTCTTCCTCCTCTCCTCATTCACTCCTCCATAGAAATACCATCTCACTGGAAGCATCTGATTTCAACAGGAGAGATTCCTTACCCAGTTAATGGATGCTCTGAACCGCCCCCTCAAAGCCCTCCATCCTAAGCTGAGCACGTACGCTGACATTCAGCCCCAGGCGCAGGTTATTTAGGTGCCTTCAACATGCACACATACATGGGAACTGGGTGTCGGAGCTCCTGCCATCACCAATACAACAGCTCCTGTTGCTCATTAATACAGTCAGTGGAGTCTGCAGAGCTATTTGGAGGACAGGTGTAGGTGCCTAGTGTCGGTGACCTGAATAGTTCTGCGCTTTTTTGCTCCAATTCTGTTACTGAAGCGTAGGCATCATGGATCACTGAGATGCCCTTGAGGATACCACCTACTTTTGAGATGCTTCTCCAGAAAGGTGTGGCTCTCTTGTAGGTCCTGTGTCATATCTGCAAGCTTAGTGCAGATGTCTCAAATGACCTCTGGCAACATAAATAAATAGCATCAGACACCTACACTTAAGCAACTGAATCAAGCTCCAGCTTTCCATTAAATATATAGGGAGCTTTGTCACCTTGTTCTCATGAAGAGAATATGTCTAGATTTTTATGTCAAGAGTCTGGAGAAGACTCCCAACTCCAATTAAGAAGCCTGAATTCAGAAGATGTTATCATTCCCCACTGGATAGAAATAATTCAAATAGAAACTTTGCTAAACAATGCTGAGCAGGCATTTTAAGTACAAAGAATAATAATTTCCACCAAAGGCACACATACTTTACTTGCTGAGTACTCTGGCTTCCTTGGGTTATGATCAAGAACAGAGAGATTCCCTTGTTCTTTGCCTCTTCTGCCTTGAATCTGGGGCAAGGGTTTTATCAGAGGGAAGGTTCTGTATGAACTCAATATTAGAGTACATTACTAGATAGGAAAAAAAATCAACTGAAAATCACAATATTATAGAAAGATGTGCCAGCCTGCCTGGTCAGTTGTGTGTTGGCATTTGAGAAGATATACGGAAAGATCATCACTTTCACGCAAGCCTCAGGTGTTCTGGTCTCACCCCATGGTAGGACATTGTGTTCTGCATCCGAGTAATACTACAGCATGTAGCTGATCTTGCATTGACTCCAGCCAGACCTGATATGAGGTTCCCAGTCTATGCTGGGGCAAGAGTTGCCTCCAGATAGCCTGACACAGAAAAAGCATAAAGATACGGTGAGTGGCCTTTTCTCCCTCTTCCACCACAACTTTTGTCACTGAATTTAGCCAAAGATGGATGTTGTTTGCTAAAGCTGACTAGCATGATAAGTGTTACAAATATTTTAGCCTGTGGTAGAGCGTGTATGAAACAAGAAGTTAGACCAATTCATGAAACTGAACATCCTTCTTACCAGGAGATTTGGGACTGTCAAAGTCCACCCAAGGAGGAAAAGGGCTCAAACACCCTCAGGTGCCCTGTAGTGGAATTATTCTTGTCTCTGCAGACAGAGGGAAAAGAAGGTTTACAGAAGTCTGAAGTACAGGTGGTTCAAAACAACTTGTGCACTGAAACAGGTCTGCGATGTTCCTAAAAATGATCTTTTCTGCTTAAGAAAGTTTCTTTCACTCAGCTTCAGCTGATAAGAATTCTGATAAGAATTTTAAACTAAGAGATGAAAGGGCAAGACTGGAAGCGTCTTTCCTACACGTAATTTTTGAGGAAAGCAAGGCAAAGGGAGATGCAGCAATGGAAAAATGCATGTCAGTGGTAGGATGAATACCCAGACAAGAGATGAAGAGTACAAGTATTTATGAGAATGGTGGGTAAAGTGCTTAGTGAAATGAGTCTGTTGAATCCTGCTGGGGAGCTGGGTGTGGTGATGAGACATTCTTTTATAAGAAGGGTCTAGAAGAGTTTAGCTCGTTCATTATGAAGTCTTGAAACAAGATATAACTGATGTCTATGTATTTCAAGCTAGTGAGGAGGTAGGAGGGGCAAATATGGGGCTGGGGGCAGAAACTACTATGGAGAATCCTGGCATAGGAACAAAAAGGTCAATGAAATACAGACTGGAAATTAAAGAGATGACCTTGCTCATTACAGCTGTGAGATCTTCAGATGAGAATGGTAGACTCCTGAAAACCCTACTTACTTTGCAAAACAGAACTTGACCAGCTCAGGAAAGGGCGTGTAGGATGTGATGGCAGAAGGCTCATCTTTGACAAGCATGAATTTATTTTAGGGTGCATTTTAAGACCCCACATCTACCCCCAGTCTGGGCAGCATGATGGTGAAACAAAGCTTTTTCTCTTGCCTGCTTTGCACAGAGATACAGTGCAGTCTGACCAGGCTGGCAATTAGCAGTGCTGCTGGCACCTTCCCTCTCACTGACAGAAAAAAAAAAATCATGAACAGCATCTCTGACAACACATCAGGCCACGGACTAATGTTTATTTGCTTTTCCCATTTACAGTACTCAATAAGGAATGTTAATGGAAAGTTGTTTAAGCTCAAAAGGCAAAAGCTAAACTCATGAATAAGATGTCTTGGAACATTTTTGTATGAAATTTCCTTCTCATTCCTCTCACCCCCTCCACCCCTCCCTTTCTTTCCTATTAAACTGAAGTCAATTTCCCTAATAAAGTCCAAGGCTTTAAATCCAGCCTAACCTTCATGATTGCTATCTTTCCTTGAATAAACAAAATACTTTATACCTTCTGCTGGAGGCACAGACTTCCCTTATTTGCAGGGGAGAGTGGTAGCAACATTTTAAACACTGCTTTGTGCACAATGGCCGATGAAAGCTGAAAACTGTGAGAACTGGGCTGCTCAATCCTCATTCTTTATCAGGAACCGGGGTGATAATGAAACCTGACATATTGCGCAGCTTTCCTTTATCAGCTCGTGATTGCAGGGCTGAACAAAAAGGAACCCAACAAAGGTGAAATGGGACCTGTCCATAAACCCAGGGACTGATCCTGCAAAACCTCAGGTAGCTCTTAGGTGCTTTATGCAG
This sequence comes from Balaeniceps rex, assembly GCA_013401315.1. Taxonomy (NCBI): domain Eukaryota; kingdom Metazoa; phylum Chordata; class Aves; order Pelecaniformes; family Balaenicipitidae; genus Balaeniceps; species Balaeniceps rex. The sequence goes on from VYZW01005130.1 coordinate 122,070, forward strand.
AATCAGGCCCTAAGTGCCACTGCCAATAACAAAGAGATAACCCACTCAGATAGATAGCCAGGAGCCCTGGGCAATGCAGCAAACTTGTCTCACGAGTAGCAATGGGAATGTGACTCTGGCAGACACAATATTGATAAAGTACTGCTGAGAAAGACTGCTGTTTCTCATCAGGTATTGCCCTGACACCAAGTGCTCCCCTAGAGATGAACCCCCTTTTCACGAGCCAGTGGAAAATGTCCCAGAGGGAGGCGATCCTACCCTGGTTTGCCATTTGGGGTGACTTAGCCAGACCAAAACCCTCCCTTTGAACGCGTAGCAGCCCTGAGTTTGCTCCCTCCCTGATTCACATGCCTGCAGCCCATTGAAGAAAAGAGAAAACTACGAGAAAGCCACAGCTCCTCATTGAAATGTCTCCTTTGGCCTGTTAAATCAAAACAAAACAGCAAAAAAATGCACATTATGATGCAGGAGTTTAATGTGCCCTTCTAGCCACACATGTTTCCAATGTATTTTATAACAGCCACAACAAAACGCAATTACTCAGTGTAGGCAGGCATGCTTCTGGATGGCTCAATAAAAGTCCAGACTGGGCTGTGCAGACCAAAGCTGAGCCAAGGGCCTCTCTCCCCCTTCCCATTTGCACGGTCACTCCCTGCCACCACACATTGTCACTGATATGGGGCTGGCGTGGGCAGGGGGAATGGAGATGGTGAGACTCGGCGGTGATGGAGAGCAGATCACGTAGCTGCTTGCTTTCCCATCTGGCACCTTCTCCAGGTTGTGGCTGCTGCTGGCCAACTCACACTCTGCAGAGGCATGGCAAAGAGCAAGAGTTAAAGAGCATTTGAGTTTATGGGTCAGGTGCGAGGGCTCAGCTGCATTATGGAGTCAGCCCAATGACTACAGTCTTCTTTTGCTTCCCTACGTTAGGGAATGATCATCTGCAGCAGAAACAGAGAGTGCACTTGAGTCTCTTGGGCACCAGCAACTGCTCTGACATAATCCCACCTTGATTTTCCAGTAAACTGAGCCTGTGAGCCTACACAGGTCCTGACCACTGCAGTAAAGTCATGTATTTGTCCAGAGGACTGGGAACGATGATAGGTTTGAAAAGGAATCCAGGCACAGCCTGCGAAATCCCCTGTCCATGGCTGAAGAAAGGAAAGGACTTCCCTCCCCCTCTCTGCCACATATTGTTTGTTTACTTCTAAGCAAAGTGTAGCTTAACTCAAATTAAGGGAACACAATCAGCAGTAAATCTTACGGTAGCTGCACATCATACTACATTACACCTGCAATCCCAGACTCTGAGATAGTTACAGTACAGAGAACCCTGTTTTCTAGAAAAATCAGATGCAATTCCAGGTCACACTAACTTTCCAAGTGTTCACGAGTGCTAAGAAGTGATGATGTGCATTCATGAATCACATCCAACTTACAGCTCTCATAAAAACCCAACCCTTTAATGATCTGAAAATTAAAAGCCCCTGTGCCGCAGGATAAAAGTTGTTTTCAGCCAATATCCACATGGGCAGCACTTTAAACTGATTTCTAAGGCCTGCTTGTTGAAACTAGGCTTGCAGGACAGGACCTACCTAGGACATGGCTTATCTTCTTGGCTCTACTTGAAGACTTGGGCACTGCCTTTTATTTCAATATTTAGATGCTGCTTTAACCAACATGCCTCCCGAGAAATTTTTTAGTCAATAAAATCTCTCATGTTTTCCTGCTAACTAGGCACTGAAAATCCAGTTACAGTCAGACATTCGCCTCCTAACGAGAGCTGTACCTTCAAGTGTAACTTGATGTTATGCAGCTGCTGTGCACCTCCGCCTTTTTAAAAATTCATTTGGGCGCATCATTCAGCATCTGAATTCCAGTCAGTTCTGGGTAATAATAATCATTCATTTCATCGATCTCTGCTGCGTTGCTACTCAGGGTAAATAATAAGGCAGCTCTGTGTCGTGGATTCAGACGAAGACTCCAGCCCTAACAATGATTGAAAGCCCCCATGGGGGTGTAGAGAAGTCAGAGACAACAGCACACCAATTATGAAGCCCTGCACCTCATCTACTGCTGGCAAAAGAAAAGGTTAATTATCTAAAAATAAAGCAACTGTATGCTGGCACAGGAGGGTGAACTGGGAGGAGGGCTGTGGAACAAACAAGATAAGGTTGTGATCTACAACATTAGAAGACTGAGGCTGAATAAGGAACTGTCCAGTATAACCTGCCACCCACAGGCAAATCAAATTGCACGGCTGAAAAATCTCGACCAAAATAAATGGACTACGTCATGTCTTTTAATAAGCCTTTTCTGGTTCTGACATTGAAACCAACAGGTGCCCAGGAGCTGCAGACGCTCTCACACCCACTTAGTTACTCCAAGGCTGTACATGTTCAAATGACTTACCGCACCATAGCGAGCCTGAGACGTGAGGACTGAGGTCAGAGCTGAACTTCCTCAGTGCTTCTGCTGCCTTTTAAGAAGACAAGGCCAATTAGTTACCATTTGCAGATGTGGATTTGAAACCTCATCTCCAAAGTGCGGTTGTGTTTAGGGTTTTACTCTCCATGAACATCCATGAATCACAAAAGGTCTAGGGAGTTGGGGAAGCACCCAAAAGTTTGGGGGTGAGGTTCTCCACTGCAGACACACAGGCAGGTAGCTGGTATCTTTCAGTGTTTGTGAAGACCACTGTACTAGAGAAAAACTCAGTAACCATCAGCGGTTCTGTTGTGGGAATCCAAACAGGCAAGGCTACATAAGAAGAACAAGGAAGAAACTGCACTCCTCCAGTTTGCCCTCCTCATTTTGAAGGCCTGCCAGGCAGCCAAGGACCTCACAAGTAGGCTCCAGCTACGTATTTATGGCAAAGAGGAAAGAGCAGCAACTTCTCCAGCCTGGGATAGTAGCTAAGAGAGTACCAAGTATATGGAGTCAATCCCACTGAGTGAAAAGAAAAATCACCAATAAGACCAAGAGGTCCTTAACAGAGTCTTTAATATAGGCCTTGAGCACAGCTTAGAGCCTGGAACATGTACTTCCTAATGTTATTTTTTCTAAGTCATTCGTTCCATTGAGCCAAAATTTTGAGGGTCCATTAGTACTTTGAGTTTTATAGCAGCTGAAATCATCAAAGGCCATTGCAGGTGTTCCCTGCATTCTACACAACCCACTCTGAGAAAGGAAGGGGAAAATACCATCTCCGAATAAATAAAGGACCTGAGGCACTAAGATGTTAAAATTACTCAGTTAATTGCACATCAGCTATCTATGGAGCTGGCAAATTTCTCATCTCCTCTCTCCCAGCAGGTCCTTTAATCACATAACAATTCATCTGGGTTAAAGAAGCTGCATTATAAAAAACAAAAAAATCCAAAACAACCCATAACAAAATGACAAATTTGGATTAGGTTTTCAGGTCACCGTACTAAATACTGCCACTAACAGTATTAGATATACATAGCTTCAGTTGCACTGAGCTAAAAATGGATCCCATTACGTTCTTCATATTTTTGGTCAGGGCAAATACACAATAGGCATAGGTGGGTGCTCAAGAATTCCTATGGGGTCACAAGAAGATGTCTGCAGGGGGGCATGGTTCCCCCTCAGGTCACTCCTTTGGCTGCCCTCTTAGGACAAGTGGCTACTCGTACTGTTGTCATGAGGAGAAGAAATCAGTGGGTAATAGTCAGGTGTCACTTTGATACAATCTTATATAGACAGTCTTGCTCCACTGAACACAGGATGGAAGTTCTCTCTCTCCCACGCATTTGCTTTAATTTTTAAAGAACTGTAAGTTGGCTTTCTGAACAAGGACTGTTCCCAGTCCCTCATCTTGGAACATGACAAATACTGCACTCATTCATCCAGGACCAGATGTACCATAGCTGGTGTGGTGGGCTGACCTTGGTTGGCTGCCAAGTGCCCACCCAGCTGCTGTCTCACTCACCCGCCTCAGCAGCACAGGGGGAGAAAATAAGATGTAAAAAACTCATGGGTCAAGATAAAGGCAGTCTAATGAAAAAAAGCAAAGGTTCTCTGTGGAAGCAAAGAAAAACAAAAGAGATGCATGCTCTACTTCCCATCAGCAGGCGATATCCAGGCACTTTCTGGGAAGCAGGGCCCCAGTATGCATAGTGGTTGCTTCAGAAGACAAACACCTTAATAACGTATCATGCCCCCTGCCCAGCAGTTGCTTCAGAAGACAAATGCCTTAATAATGAGTCATTCCCACCGCCCCCCTTCTCTCTTAGCTTTTATTGCTAAGCATGATGTCATATGGTATGGTATATCCCTTTGGTCAGCCGGGATCAGCTGTCCTGGCTGAGTCCCCTCCCAACCTCTTGCCCACCCCCAGCCTACCAGCCCTTGGGTAGGGTGTTGGAGAGACAGACTTGGTGCTGTGCGGGCACTGCTCAGCAGCAGCCAACACAGGGGTGTGTTACCAACACCCTCCTAGCCACAAGTGCAAAGCACAGCACTATGAGGGCTGCTATGGGGAGAGTTCACCCCATCCCAGCCAGACCTATTACATGGTTTCATGGGTTACATCATGTGTTGATGTGTCCCTGCCAAAAGAGGTGGAAAGGAACTAGTTTAAAGTTTTGGCTGGCTGGGATCATGATGTCAGCATAACACCAAGGTGTGTGCATGCAAAAACTCACAATACAGGTATGAAGAGGTGGATTTTTTCAGAGGCATTTCCATGTGAGCTGTATGTACTCCTCATGACTGCAAAAGAGAGTATTTTTATTTAGAGACATTCTTACAGACTTAGGAAGTCATGCCCACCTTAAAGATGTTGTCATACATTTGATGAGCAGAATTGTTGTCTGTAAAATTGCTGTAGAGAAAGGAAATCAGCCAATCTTCTACTTTTACATGATTACTCATTTCATCGGAGTCTTGTTACTTGAAATATAATGTTATTTGCTAACAAGTGTCTGTTACTAAAACCCTGTGGGTATGGACATTCTCTTACTGTTTTGCTGGAGAGCTATGCGCTTTCCTGGCTAATACAGGTCATCAGAAAGCTTTTCTTCCAAACAGATCCTCCTCCTTCTCATTCCTAAACAGCCTCAGCACTTACATGGGGAAGCAGAAATGAACTTCAGCACACAGCTGGGGCACCAGTGTTTAAGGTTAAGGATTGCAACAGCCATGCAATGGGGAATAGCTTGCTGTTTGCTAGGTGCCTCAGACACATTCTCATCATCCTCAACACCAGCCTAACACATAGCAGACACTTCTGCTTATTTACAGAGCTTAAATGCAAACAAAACCCTGAAAGGACCTAGAGATAGGGAAAGAAGACAAAAGCACAAGCACTTATTTGCTTATCTTAAGATCAGCTCCAAGGAGACTTCTCTCACTCTCACTCTCACCTAATGAGCCATACCTAAGGACCCACTTCTTACCTAAGCTTCATGTCTTTAATACTCTTTCCTGACAGAAAACCTCCGTTCATTTGCTTCCCCTTCCTTGGGGTCCCCTGGGCTTCTCTTCAACTTCAAGTCACTCTTCACTCCTGGGATTATCGGTATTAATTTATTCGGGAAGCATTTTCCACACTCCTGCCCCAAGGCTAGTGTCTGCCTTCAGCTCTCTAGGGATGCTGATAGCTTTTTTGGTGGGCAGGGGCCGTCCTCTCCTATCCTGGTAGCAAACAGATATCACTGATAATGACTTGGCTGAACTGCCAGCAAGTCATTAACATTCATTAGGGTAAAATGCTTTCCCACCTGGTGAAGTCATGCTCCAATCTCATATTGCAATCTGTTCAATAAATAAGGCATTTCCTACAACACAGACACTGATAATCATACTTTATACAAAAAAATATAAACAGCTTCAACAGATATGTCTCATTACCAGTCCTAGACATGACAATAATCATTATTTTGGGGTGTTAATGTTGATACCATTCTCATCCATGATGAGACTGGTCTCATCTAGGCCAGGAAATTTAGGGGATTTTTGAGTTTGACCCTTCTCCTTGCTGGAAGTCATTAACATCTGTCTGTGTACTGGCTGAGCATCAGCTGACATTGAGTTGCTTGTTCCTAGAAGAATTTTTTTAGGGAAACTCTTGGTTTAAAAACCACTAGCAACCCATTAGGACCTTGCTGAGTGATGGTTAACCTTCGCTTCAGAGGCATGGCTGCTGATTTAATACTCTGTAGCTGGAGGTGAGAGTAAATCTGCGACGTCTTGGGGCCACTTGAGCCACTTGTATGCAGTGATATCTGTGGTGTTTGCAGTGGTGCTGGAGAGGGGTGGTGACATGAGGAAAAAGTTCCCTTTTTTGCTCTGTATATTTTAACTAGACTTGCCTTCTTTAGTGTATGGTGAGCACGGAAGTTATAAACCGAACAGTCCATTTGCTTCAGCCATGTGAGCTAAAAGTTTATATACATGGGAGGGTGGGTTTGTCTCACCTAAATGTGGTCATTTAAAGTAGGTGTTGGCTCCTTCCATGTTAGCATCCAAGACCGGGCCCCGCAGAGAGTCAGGCAGTCTGCTTCTCCTAGATACTATGCCAAGAGGGGGTGAACTGCCCTTTTGGGTGGTCCCTGTGTGTTGTAGAAGGGGTCTTATGACAAGGTTAGAGAGATAAATACTCACAGAGGAGTGTGCCTTTTGCCCCCTTCGCGGGATACCAACAGGAGCGATCACAAACCAACGTGCCACGCCTGCTAAAATGGCCAGGATTTTTTTACAGAGGATTTCATCAACCACACCTTCCTTTTTTTTTTTTTTTTTTTTTGGTAAGTTTAGGATCAGTGGCATTCTCCACAGGTTCGCCAGGAAAATAGCAGGTCCCTGGAACAGCGTCTCCGCTGTGTGACAAAGCATTTGCAAAGAGAAATGCTCCATAAGCGTGCACTCTCCCAGCTGTTCTGGTGCTCGCTGGTGACACCGGCTGCTCAGGGTTACATGCTGAAGCTACTGAGAGCAGCGAGGCAGGGATTTTCCAAAGAGCTACCAGGGAATTAAATGTCTGGATTCCTTTCGCATTCCACAGGCGCTAGGCTGCTGAATTGTGCCCCCAGGTTCATTTTCCAGTTCAGCTGTGGTACTGGAAAAACGCTCCATTGAGAGCAATATGCCCCCTTGCCAGCCAGTCAGAGAGTGCCAAGAGCAACATTAGCGGGGTTTATCAGACAGATGGCCAGGGCACTAGCACAGAACTATCTCAGGAATCTCAACACTGTTACCACAAACCTATCTTGAGTTTTGATTTTGAAAATATGTTCTTCTTACTCAGGAGAAACATCAGATAAACTATGCAGTCCTGCCTCTCCCAGGAGTGAGCCAACAGCTACAATAGCTACAGGTACCTCTTGGCTATATTTTTCACATTTCAGCATGGCAATAGCTTAACATTGAAATTCACAATTGAAAAGAGTTGGGGAATGAAATGAAAATGCCTCCTGATGGTCTGTCGAGTTACAATCCCTGTCCTTATCATGGTTAAGTAAAGAAAGCAGTGGCATCAGGTGCTGTGCCTACCCTTTGGTAGCTGGAGGCACTTTTAGGAGGCTCCTAAAGCATCATGTCTCCCTTCACCTCTCAGAAGCTCTGCTAGCCTGCTGGGGCAGCATCCAGCAGCAAGCACTATGCCCAGGGCACTTGTGGGCTGTTGTCCTGCCTGATGTACAAGAGATTGAATCAGACAACCTCTTGGACAAGACGACCCCAAATAGTACAGTTTGAGATAGCAGCCAAGGCTCTGTAGCTGGGGCCATATGACTCACCTCCTCTGAACTGGCAGGAAGGTACATGCAGCATCTGCACCACTGTGTTTTACATTTGTTATTCAGGGAACAAAACACATTAAGAGCAGGGGAAGGTAAATGCAGGCAGGAGAGGATGAGCCAAAGCATGCTGCAGGCTTACCTGTTTTTTCTCCATCAGCTCTAAGAAAACTCATTGGTGACCCTGGGGACATGAAAAATCAGGCGAGACGAGTCCCACTCCAGCTGTTCATGGGCAATGTGACATGTAAGCAAAGGTCAGCTTGAAGTCGGCCATTGAAAACTGACAATTCAAAATCAATGGGAAGCCAGGGATAAAGAGGAGTCAGGCTCCTGGTACTTTTGGCCTGGTTTTACAAAAGTGTTTCTGAGCTTGTAGCATGTGAATGTAGCTTGTATCTTTGTGGCCAAAGTCTTTAAATATGATTTATATTAACTCTGTTTCCTCCTGAGGATGACTGCACGTGCAGTCCAGGACAGAGGGAAGGCTTTGGGATTAGGCTATGGTCATTTCAGAAGGGAGATAGGAAATGAGCTTAATCTTTGTGTGTCAGAGTATAAGGTGCTACAGGGTTGATAACCAATCACAAATATAAAAAAAAAAAAAATAAAAAAAAGTGGTGAATTTACCATGTTTTCTAATAGAACGAATCGTAGAATGGTTTGGGTTGGAAGGAAACTTTAAAGGTCATCTAGTCCAACCCCCCTGCAGTGATCAGGGACATCTTCAACTAGATCAGGTTGCTCAGAGCCCCGTCCAACCTGACCTTGAATGTTTCCAGGGATGGGGCATAAACAGAGCCAGGTAAGTACACTAGCCAGTTCCATCAAATATTTGCACAAATTTTATCATGCCTTTAGTTAGGCCACACTCATACTCTGTTCTGTTTGCCATTCCCACGTTCTTCTTTCCCAGAAGCTATGGAGGGATTACGAATTTTAATTTTTCATAGAGTTTACCTGAAAAAGCCGGCATAAAAATGGCCTAGGAGCTTATGACATTATGTAAACTCTATGGGTAATGGTAGGAAGCAAACACTAGGAAATTGGAAACAGCTGCTACCAGATACACTCACATAATTCATATTCACGCACCTAACTCATATTTTAATTAAGTAAGAAGTTAAAACCCCAACTCATATTTTAATTAAATAAGAAGTAAAAACCCCTGTAGATGTGCTCAGAGCTCATCTTTCCCTGAGCAACGCAACAATTTATTTCTTCACAAATCAACAGGAGACACTGACTTCTAGAATGTAAGGTTTTTTATTCAATCATAGTTATTTACAGTCTGAATATTTTATAGTATTTTGACTACTATAAAATAAGTTGTTTTCTAAATAAGTATTAGTTTTGCACATAAAATGCCACAAAATTAGAAGTCATATGCTAAAAAACCTCATGAAAGAATCTAAAATTAAGTAACAAATGTTAAAATAAAATGAAATTCACTTGGAAATCAAGTGAATTGCTTAGGCAATTTTTTTAAATGGATATTCAAAATTTTCCTAAACTATATACTTCTCCAACCAGTGGGGGATGTCTTTAATGGTATTTTCTTTTTGTGAAATTTTTACAAAAAAAAAGATTTGTTTTTCTGAATCAGAACAAAAAATTTAAAATATGAACCCCCCTCAGATTGGAAATCCCAGCTGTGCAGCAGAAGATGCATTGAAAAATACTTTGTGATTGTTAGTATTGCATTATTCACTGTCTGTCCTCTAGGAGAGCTATCGTTATACACCGACATTTGTCCTTGTTTTCACTGTGTGCATGGAGAACATCTGTGTACCTCCACTATTAAGTCTACAGAAATGCAGACACAAGTAAGGTCCATGCATCAGCACTAGTAAAGAGCACAAGAGCATGTAACCCAATCTCCTTTCATTCCTTGGGCGTGGGGGGCAGAAATCTGTCTGGAGATTTGATTTGCCTTGAATCAGCCATAAAGCATTAAAAAATACAAGCTTTTTAATTTACACAGTCTCAAAACTGCAGGCATTTCTAATATCTTTTCTACCTTTTATTCAGTGGTGACAAGTCCTGAGGGGGTAAAGGAGTAGGATGAAGCAGTGACTGTTGGGACACTCTCTGGACTAATTATCACTTAATCAACCCTAGCAGTGTCAAGAAAGAAATACAGAAATGTCAATCCATTTTCAACCCTTGGCTCCCTTGTGCCCCAGAAGGCCCCCTTGTTTCAAGCATTTTTAAAACAATTTGTGGGACTCTGAGCTTTTTTCTTATTATTATTTTTCATCTTTTTCCACTACTACTGGTTTTCGCCTTTCAAAACTTTTTGTACATGTTCCCAGGGAGCAACCTGTTAAAGCCCAGTGCTGCTTCTAAGACATTTTCCAGACTGTTTACCTCTTGACTGGAGCAAAATGAGAACCTTAGGCATGATGACATTGAAGATAATTGAGCAGAGCAAACAAGTCTTTATTTCCTTTGAGAGAAAGTGGAGAGAAAACGGATTTGGATCTACTGGATCATAAAAGATATGAAGAAAACAGAAACCCACACTTATCCTGGAGATGGAACTCTATCACAGACCCAAATCCTCTGGCTTTGGGGAAGGTCATGCTTGCTGATGAACTTTGCTTTTACCCCTGACCACAACAGTAGTTTCTAACTACCTTGGAGACTTTTCTAGAATGCCTCTCCCAGTTTCTAGTCCTCACACTTACAGTGTTGAGCCATCACTTTTTAAACTTGTAGCATGATTGACAGCTCCCTTGCTATAGCTGTGAAGAGGGAAGTCTCTGCCCCTAGAGACAGCAAGGGCAACGGTGTGCAAAGGAAGCTGTACCAGTCTTGCGCCTTCAATGGCACAGGCAGAAATAGAAGGGCGAGAGATGAATAACTTTTTTCTTGGATGGTGCTGAGGCGAGAGGACTGGAGAAAAGGAGCACTCACACTGATATGGGCCAAACATCTAAGGGGCACCTGGCAAAAAAGGTCTGAATGCAGAGGCTGTGAAGGGCAGGAGCCAGGCTAGCGGCTGGCAAGGTAACGCAGAGTTCCCTGACTGAGAACACTTACGTTAACACTAAATGAAACAAGTATCCAAACACAACCTTTAGCCTTGTAGGTGGAAAAGCATCTCCCCAGCTCTTAATATCCTCATTGAAAAAACAGGTTATTTGGGGGATGTATAATAGACAGCAAAGTAAATATTCCCTTTCTAAAAAAAAAAAAAAGAAAAAGAAAAAAAGCACCCATTTTTGACTTATCTTCAAACACCTTAAAGTGCAAGGAAGAACAGAAAATTATAGTTTTTCTTTCGTTAGTCATCTCTCACACATACAAAAACACATTGCTTTTGTGAAATACCCATATTAAACCTGGAGCTTTCCAAACCCTTGGAAAAGCACTAAGTTGGTCCAATATTCTCACAGACAGGATCAAAACCAGCGCTCAGCTGGGAAAGCCAGTAGACTTGGCAGAGCTGAGCGTGTTTACTGCCATGGGTCCTGTGCATACAGATTCAGGCGATCCTGCCAGGAATCCAAAACTCCTGCAATGGCAACCTGGTTTTGGGGCATAAATGGGGACTTAGTTTGCTGCTGCGTTCACTGAATAGTATTTGCTTGTGTTTGTGATTTTAAGAGATTCCCCCAACACCATGCTAAGCATTGTGATTGGTTTTGCTTATAAAATGTCCCCTTTTTCCAGGGAAACCCATGGTTCTGACGGTCTGATTTCTTTTTAGATGGGAAATACACACTGTTTCCCTGAAAATCCTTGGATGGTGGAGGTAATTTTTTTTTCTAACTAGCAGTTCTTATTTCTTAAGCAAGCAGCACAAAGGGTTTCACTTCCAAGCTCATCATTCTGTGGAGGGAGATACTTTCAGAGAAAAAGATACTTTTAGCCTTAAGATCCTGAGGAAGAAGTTTTAAGAGCATCTTTAGTAAGCCCTAACTGCAACATACTTCTTAGCGTCTTCTCTCTGTTATTGCAAAAAGACGTCTCAGAATACAGTGATTTGGGGCTCATGAGACTCAGAAAGCCCAACTTCATACTGGAACTGCTCAGGGTCATCTTTAAAATCAGGCCTCTGGTTTTTAAAATTAAAACTTTTTAAAAGTTTTTTTCTTTAAGGCTGGGCACACAGCTTCAAAGGCATAAAAAATAACTGGCATTAACAGGATGTTTCTATATTGTCAAATTAAAGAGCTCCCTTGCTACTTGCCAGGCTTATTTTGCACACAACCTACTTTCTAAAGTGAACTAAAAATTACACTGTGGGGTGAATTGGACGTGGGCTAGTAGAGTGCCCACACCATCATGTGGATGCTACAGAGCAGACATGAGGAGTGCCACAAGGAGGTCCTTCACCCTCTCATCATCCTCCATCACTGCTCTGGAGGCTCCAGGGCCTTCCAAAATCTCATGCCAAGCCCCTGCACATACATGTACGCCACTTAAACATGAGTGTGAAGGGTTAAAAGGTTATCTAACCTTGAAACAGACACTAAGAAAACCAAGATCTTGTTGATATTGGTTTGGATACACCTGGCTGCTGCTACACAAGGAGACAGTGCTGGAGGTGATTCAGCATAGAGCTGTGAAGCTGGGGGACAATGCCTGCTGGCCTGCTCTGAACCTCCAGCCTGAATTATCCCACCTTCGTATGAGCCTATGAAACGCTAAGGACCAGCTACATACAGATTTGGGACAGAAGCTGGAGCTCAAAGGCAGCTGCACAGATATGACAACGTTTCCAGGTTATATTTGTCTCTATGCTGAAGTCTGTTCTCCTCACACACAAAGTGGAGCCTGAGAGCCTCTGTCTTAACCATGAAGGGACCAGGCAGGTGCTGTTCTATTCCTAGTGCACGGCAGGCTCAGGACCCAGTCGTAGTGGCAAGGCAACAAGACAGAGATTTGGGACGTTTTCCACCTACTTCTCAGCATCCTCCTGGGACACCAGGCTCCTCAGACATTGTGTTCATCATCTGCCCAGGATGGATCTGTTCAGAGTAGGTGATGAAGGCAAACCAACAAGATATACCTTGAGTTTATGGTGTGCTCCTGGCACTGTGCTGTGTAGATGCCACCTGTTCAATCCAAAAGGAGATTTGACCATTCCTGCACCACTTGTGGTATATGGGCATACAGGTGATGTGAGCGTGACTGCCTCAGACAGTGGTTATGCAGCTGTAGCAATTTATTTTGTATCTAACACACACCTGCCATACTTCACCCCAGTGCAGGTCACCCATGGCAGAGGGCCCTGCAGTCGAAGTGACCCCTGAAGAGCTTTCCAACCGTGTGCATGCAGTTGCAGAATATCAGCTCCTAAAAGACCAACTCGCAGTAAGGTTTATGTATGGTGCAAGGGGGAATCCAGTGCTATAAATGCTTTTTGGAAGCTGAAGTCAAATTACACCTTCAAGAGCCTCTGAGTACTAGGAAGCACCAGGTTCTTCCCACAGAAAGCCTCGTGTGTGTGCTGCCTGGGTCTGCTGTCAGCTCCATGCCTGGAATACAGAATTCAGCTTCTTCCCACTAATATTACCTACAGCTGCGCAGCATTTGAGTCCCAGACTCATTACTAAAAGGGAGCGGGGTCTTGGGAGACTTGAATTTTGCTCTGACTTCAACTGTTGGGATTTCTCCAGGCTTGAGAAGTGCAGATGAGGTGGGATTTCTGTGTTTGATGTGAGAATTAGCAGCACCTTCAAGTATTACCCATACAAGAGCCTCCCGTTTCCAGGACATGGAAATTTTTCCTTCCATGGCTGTTGCTGAAGCTTAAACATACAGTCATCACTTTAAATCACCAAAAGGAAACCTTTGTTTATTGCAGACTATCTCTGTGTTTGGGACAACAGCAAAAGCAGAAGATGATTCATTGACACCTTCTATTGTGTCTCTGTATAACAATTTGTCACGTTCAGAAATAAAGGAGAGACTGTGAGGACAGATTTCCTCAGATCTCTTGAACACGGCAGACTTCCTGATTCAGGCTGATTTTTCCAGGTTTCCAGTGACATTTTCTGAAGAGTGCTCTATATACACTGCCTGAGTGTGCTTCTGAAATGGCAGCCTTTGCTCAGCCCAAATAAACCTTCATCATCGAGCTCCTTAGAGCCTTAGCATCACGCTACTGTGATTGTGCCTGCAGAGGAGAGGGGTGTGGAGAGGGGAAAGATGTGTGGTAACTTGTTTCAGTGGCTGGAAATCACCTCTCCGGAAGATAACAATCACAATCTCTGCCAGGCAAGTTAGACCTGAGGAAAAGAGTTTATTTTTCAGAATTTCATTTTGTTCCTTTAAAACCATTAATTGCAACTCTCTGAAGAGTCTGTGTGGAGTGTGTGGAAACCAGCATTGCAAGGCAGGAGGTAAATATCACTATTTTATTCATTGCACTTTTAAGATTAAGCCTCTGACAGAGTGGCATAACCTGGCATCCTGAAGAGCCAGGATGAAGCACAGTCCCTGGTCAGACACTGGCTTCCCACCCTGAGACATACAGACAGCTGGTCAGGTGTCCTGCCAGTGCAGGAGTGGAAGAAGGGACTGTCCTGCCTCACTTTAATCCAAAGTTTCCCAAAAAAGTAATGACATGGTGGTTGCTTGCCCTTTCCATCCTCATTAGACCCTGAACCAAGCACTTCTGAAACCCTAGTTCCTGTGAATAAATGATTACTATGGAATCTCAAGTTGTAATTACCAAAAAAGAGAAGAATTCAGAATTTCTGGGGGTTTATTGAAGAGCTGGAGGCATGGCCGAATAAGCCAGAAAAGTTTGAAAATGAGATGGTAAATAAAACCATAAAACTTACTCAGAAGAAAACCCTTTACTAAGCCTTTTCAGTTATTTTGTAGGTATGTCTCATGAGTGTTAGGGTGACTGGAATAGCACCCACCAGATCCATTAATTGCATCAAATCCAGGTGCTCACTTGAAGCCAACGTTTAACCATGCAAATGAACATTTTTGCGTTCAAGGTAAATTCCAGCAGCTACTCATGTGCACCAGCAGCTGCTCTGTGTCTGCAACTACTTTGTTTTCACCCAAACAAGTTTTTGCATGTGCATCCATTGTGACTGTTTATGAAAATGTCGTTTGTAAATATTTACTTCATATTTTAATAACTTCTATTAACACCCCTCAAGAAGATGTTACCACTGCAGCAACTGGCTCAACACGGGCGAATACTTAGATTGAGATATAACAGATATTTCTCTGCAGTGAATGCCAGCTTAAACTATTCCTACCCCCTACTTCTTCTTGAAGTATCTGTGTCAATACTACCATCTTTTCATTTCCTTTTCATCTGTAGCCAAGTAAATATCTTCAATTAGACTCAAACAATGTGGATTGTGCCCTACACAGAGGCCTGAAATTGGATCACATCTCAACGACTTCGATTTTTGTATCATTGTATCATAACTATCACAAATTCCTGGATCAGGAAATTGGTGCAGCTAGAGCTTAGATGATCTCTCAGATTCATGCAGCTAGGTAGCAATGAAGATAATAAAATACTTTGTTACCTCAGCCACTTTAAAAAAAAACAAACACCTTTCTGAAGTTATGCCCAAGGGTAATGGCCTTAGCAGTCAAGCCGTTGACCCATAGACTATTTTGTTGTACCTATAGCCAAGATGCCCTCAGCTTGTCAATTCATCTTTCTTGATGGATCAGTGAAACACAGAGAGCGCCACATTTTCCTGAGGTTTCCTTCAGAGTAACAAATGGCTAGGGCCAGCTCCAGCTGTGCCAGATGGTGCTGCACATGGACATTCATCCATCGCTGGTTATCAGCAGGTACCCTGCTGCCCTGCACAGGCCTGCCACCGTGAGCAGCTCACGTCTGAAGCAATTACACCTTGATAGCCTGTTTGCTAAGAACTGTGATGGGGCACAGCTTCACCCCACAGGCTGCTGCATGTGTTTCACTCAACATTCAGGTGGGAGCCATCCAAAGTACTTAGTGCTTAATCTGTAGCCATGACTGACCACATCCAATGGTCTCTGGGTAGTATACAGGGTTCATATTCACTAGGCAGGGAGAAGTCAGACAGATGTTATTGCTCTTCTTCCACAAGAGACTTCAGGTCAAGTCTTGTGTGTTTCCTATGAATTGTCAGTGGTGTTCTACTAGAGCCATCATACTCACATCACCAAACTGTCCTTGATTGGTCTTCCCTTGTCCTCGATGACACAAAAACCTTGGCTAGCAGAGCAGCAGAGGTGGGAAATTTACATATACCATGTAGTTTTTATAATACCAATACCAACTCCCATTTGCAGTTCCATCCCACATGGGCTTGTGGGATGATTCGTTTCAGTCTGCTGCTCGAAGGTACTTGTGGAAACTCCTGGGACACAATCCGTTGTCATCTCCTCAGAAGCCAATTTGTCCACCATCTTGCGGTGGGTCAAAGGCTTCCCAACTAGACTAATTTCTAGCCTTATGATACTGTATCCACAAGCTCCCCTTAGTGTAGAGGGCACTTTTATCAAACACTTTTACTGTTGGAAGCGACCAGCGATTATTGCTCTGTGGGGCATTTTGTGAGGGCGGCTGTCCATTGAAACAGGCTGATGTACGATGCTGAAGGTTATTTGCAAGGCTTGAGGATTACTGTGGTGCTGTTTTTAAGAGGGATGATATCCCTAAGAGTCTGGTCCTGGTTTTGGTTTGGTTGTTCTGATATTTTAAATAACACCAACAGCTCCCAGGGGAGAGGATGGATTTAGTTCTCCCTGTTATTCATTGCCACTAATAAATACCAAATGGCAAACAGCAGCTAGACTGGAGGATACCCTGCCCTCCTGCAGACTGTGAGATCCCTCAGAGAATGCCACCACTGCCCACTAAAGCGGAAATATTAATTGTTGTCGAAAAGAGTTTATTCCAGCTGTCCTGGGCTTCTCTGCGTAAATGCAGAGCAGCCGGACTGAGAGCAGTGGGGTCCTAGCAGTGAGCCCGCTGGGGAGGGAGCGTGGCCCTGAGAGGAGGAAGCTCCAGGATGGCTGGCGGAGCTACTGGGAAGTCACGGAGGACCAGCTCAGTGCTGTGGTTTCGCAGCCAGAAGAGAGTGCAGGGCTGTGCACTGTGATGGGTAAACAGAAACGAGCTGGTCTGTAAGGAATGCATCACCAATACAGCATGTTTGGTGAGTCAGATTAATTCCTAGAAAGAAAAAAAGGGTAAAATCTATTGACATGACTCCTTAATTAGGCAGCTTTTGCTCTCTTCACGCAGAAGGCCAGCGCTGGGAAAGGCTGTACTGGTGTCTCTACGAGAAATCGGAGTGAACAAAGGCAAACTGCCCTCTCCCCCGTCTCTTTGCTGAGCCTCAGCACTGCTCCCCTGATGTTGGAAATAAAAACAACACTTGTGGGAGCTGAGCTGCCTGGAGACACTGTCGACTCCGCTTGAGTTGTTTGCTGGCTCGCAGGCAATCCAGCAGAGCCCGTCCACCTGCCAGGCTGCGGGGGCTCGGCGTGCCGTGTCGGTGGTGCTGTGCTACCTGCTGTGCTACCCTCCTCCCACCGCCCTGGCAGAGCAGAGGCCGTCGCAGAGCGTGCTGCAGCCTCCCGCTGCCCCGCTGCCCATGCTGCTGAGGCTCTCCAGCATGGCCAGAAACATGACTTACCTCTAACTCCCCTCCGGTAATCACGGGGCTGGACACTGCTTGTCTTGTGAATGGGGAAATGAGAAGACTGGAGGCAGGTTCCCTGCGTCATACTTCCTACTGGCCCCCTCTCCATCTTTCCAGGAGATAATAACATCACTCTGGGAGCTGCTGCTCCTGCTGACAGGGAATGACCAGGGGCAGGCACACTTGCCTCCGTGCACGTGCCTGTGTGCGTGTGTTGGCTTTTTGTGCTCCAAGCTCAGGTGTCAAACGTGACAGCTCCAGCTGAGCCTGTGGAAGTCCCTCAGGTAGTTACGGTGACTTAGAGCACAATTAGATCAAGATCAAATGATTAACATAAATATTATTTCCCCTAATTTATGAAATGCTCCTAGCTCCACAAACGAAGCTGAAGGAGCAGCCTCAGTTATTTTACAGCTGCCGCTGCAGGCTGGTTCTTCATCAGCCCCTTCACAGGGAAACCAGTATCCTATGTGATTTGGCGTTTCAGCACACAGATGACCAGCCAATTGCTCTCCCAGGGTGAAAAGTGAAGAAGGATGGAGAGAACTTTACAGTTTCATCAAATCAGATTGATGTCTGCCTCAGTCCTTGGGCTCTTCTGCAGAAAAATATCACCTGGAAATCTGACAGTGGGGCTATCTGAGCAAAAGGTCATGTGCTATGGGTTTGATAAGGGAT
Source organism: Balaeniceps rex (assembly GCA_013401315.1). Classification (NCBI taxonomy): domain Eukaryota; kingdom Metazoa; phylum Chordata; class Aves; order Pelecaniformes; family Balaenicipitidae; genus Balaeniceps; species Balaeniceps rex. The sequence continues at coordinate 140,143 of VYZW01005130.1, forward strand.
TTGAAGTACTTCAGGGTGTTGCCCTGGCCTCTGAGAGGCAGAATGGGAAGTTCTGTAGCCTCCTGGTAGGGGCTGCAAAATATTCAAAGTATTTGAATGCAATATAAAACTCACCAAACTTCAGACCCACTGACAATACAGGAACTTAATGTTTCTAGCCAGCCTCTGATCAGACAGTTGCTAGATGGTGGCTCCAGAAGCACAGATTCCTCCCCACTGCCTTACCACTGGCCAGCTTTGGGAAACCTGGCTCCCCTCTCTCTGCCTCCCTCTCCCCCCAAGCACGTTTTGTCCCATCTCTGCTGACTCTAGGTTCTCCTGGGCAGAGGCTCTCTCTTACCCATCTTAATACAGCCTCTAAAATTGCACTGATCGCAGCTTCTTGGTGCTACTTATTATAAATGAGTCAGAGAAAACAGGGCTAGAAGAGACCTTCAGAGGTCACCTGATCCATCTCCCTGTTCCACAGTTGATCAACAGAGTCAGATACTGATTAATCTGTGCTGGACCTCTGCCATCTCCTGCTCTGGCAACACGGTAGAGGCTACACAATTTTCCCTGGTAAGCTATTCCATGGCTGCACTATCATCTTTAGCATGAGGAAGCTTTCCCTAGTACCTGAGCAAAATCTCTCTTTTGATTATTTAAACCCTTTCCATTTTGTCCTTCTCCTAGCTAGCAATATTTGTTTTATTTGAAAACTGGTACCACATGTCTACTACCACCACCTTCACCACCGCTTTGGTCATTTCTTCCATAGACTACACAATCCCAGAGATTTCCCTCATAGGTATCAGTGCCAAAAGCAGCAAAGTCTTGACAATAATTTTAGTCCCACCAACGGGAACCTTTGAATACCTATATAAGCAGCCAGTGAATTATCCAACATCAGAATACCCACCCTGGCAAGCAGAAGTGACAAAACACGTCACTTCCACACACTTGCTGATATCCACCACTGTCTGGCTCCACATACACCTGAAGCCCAAAGTGAAACTCAGCCACTCAGACCTCACAGTGAGCTTGCACAGACATATGCAAATCCGCTGGCTTTGTGCTGCTTTGCTTAGCGGCAGTTGGATGTGGGTGTGATGGCTGGCTAGGAGAGGTGAGGGAACAACAGCCACTTTGCACCTGGACAGGGAGAGGCTATCCTCAATGAGGCTGTCATTTGAGTTGCCTGCGGCCAACCGGCAGGGATGGGATGGGATGGGATGGGATGGGATGGGATGGGATGGAGGCAGGCCTGAAGGGCAAGGAAGTAGCAACATGAGTAGGAACATACAACTGGAAAACTGTGGGAAGAACTGCAAGATGTCTGTGCAGGTCATCGGATTGCGAAGAAAAGTGAGGACTGTCCTGGTTTCCTAACTTAGCTGACGTGCTTGGCTGGACAAAGGGCTCCATTTCACTCCTTCCCCTAGTACACATGCTGCCTATACTGCCTTTTTGCTCCTGCTCCTGCTCTGAAGCGGCAACGGAGCCATGGTGCATCACACCTGTGACAGTTCTCAGTGAATTCCCTCTCCTGCCTTCCGTGAGAGCACAGACTCAGTGCTTGGTGAGGGCTTGGGAGAAATTAGGAGTGAAGCAAAACAGTGCTGTTGCCAAGTCAGGGGAAGCAAAGCCAAAGACTGACGTAACATTCAGAGAGTACATAAATGGCATCATTAAAATGTCCTTCTTTACCTTATCCCAAGATCCAGGAGCTGCAAGACACTGTGTGGAATTTGAGAAAATTTTAAGCAAGAGTCAGCATATTAATTCACAAATGCAGATAGACATCAGACCCAATAAACAGCAAGCTTTGGAAAGGCCAGGTCATCTCCTGAATACCAACAGCATCCAAAGGGATCCTGGGGCTCAGGACACACGGCAAACTACCTGCAGGAATGTCTCCCCCTCTCTTAGATAGTTTCAGGGCAGTATGGTTAGCCACTGGCCAGCAGCACATAAAATCAAAATGTTCTGAGCTGATGTGCAAGGCACACTCCTTTTTACTGACATTTACTCTCTCCCTTATCCTGAATACACCATGAAAGACCTGAATTATCCTTAGCGTATCCACCACAAGTTCAAATAGAAAGTCCTTTTACTGTCTACATTTCGTAATTCTTATCTAAGCATTATATCTAACACAGCTAGGACAAAACTGCTCTGTGGAAATCATGCGCTAAGCAGAAGTCCTTGCTGATGAGCAGTTTACTACCATCCGATTTCTTTCAGAGCCATGACCACCTCTGACCTTTTCTCCATGTGACTTTATGTTACGCTGGGTTCTCAGGTTAAAAAATCTGTACTATCAGAGAACCTCCAGATGGAAGGCTGTTTGTTTTCACCTTCCTCTGAATGTCCTGTCAAGCAATTTGCTGCTACTCAAAATCCAGACAAACAAGATAACTGCATGCGCAAATCCTGTTTGTGCTGTTGGGCTTCTTCACTCTAAATATAGCTGGGTGGAGGAGCCCTGGCTGATAACACAGTGGAGTCCTCCACTTATCTGCACCACAACTGTGGCACCTGCAGGGGCAATAAGCAATTTTCCTTGACTTGTTCCACCAGACTCAGGTTTTAGGGGTGTAAAAGCTGAGCAAATAGTCAAAAACATTGTTTGTGCTTCTCTTGCAGTCAATGGAAAGAGGGAGGGACTCCATAAGGGTGATTCATCCCACCTCTCCTAGGCACCTTTTTAAGAATGGGGTGACTCATTCTTGGAGGTGCCTTCCCCTTTGGTGACAGACCTGGCTGCTCCTCCCATGGCACGGAGACTTTCCATCTCTCCCGCAGGCTGCAGGCTGATGGAGCCATGCTCTTTCGATGCAAATTCTCATCTCACTCACTCAATTTTAAACCTGGAACTGCTCCATTAAAATTAAAGGCTCGTTTTCACAGGAGTCTTCCAGCTGCTTAACACAAACCTTCTGTCGACTGGCTGGTGAAGCTGGGTTTACAACAGCCTGGGTCCAGCCAAGTAAACTGTCCAGTTTGACCCAGTAAAGTGATTCACACTAGTGTAGCACTGACCAAGTGGGCCAAATTCTACACAACTTTTTGTTTTTCATAGCCTTTTTTTCCATAGCATGAAGTGTTCACTTGGAAAGCTCATTCTTCTGGTGTCTCAAGAAGTTTAGGCATGAGCATGTGTTAGCTTCGAAATCCCCCAGTGTCTCAACTCCTTGATAGAGACCAATAGTGAAAGAGGGGTTTGGGTGGTTTTTGTTGGGTGTTTTTGTTTGGTTGGTTGGTTTGGTTTGGGGTTTGGTTTTTTTTTTTTTTACTTGCACTCTATACTTCGACTCTGTCCCAGCAAGGGGAAAGCCAACTAGAGGTGACTGAATTTTCAAGTCTCTCTGTGTCTCCTCCAGAGAATATTTCCATGTAATCCCAAAGCCACACAAACAGACCAACTGTACAAGAATGGAAATCCTGTTCAGGGCTCAACTAGGCTCTTTCTGTAACGTCCTCTCTGGAAGATCTTGGAAGAGATTGTCACAATGGCCAGATTTTTGTCTTTTAACAAACATGCTGTATCTTGGCTCAGTTTCCTCCCTTGCTTATCACTATTTTGTTAGCTTGAAGATAACTTCCAGGAGATCTGCTCTCACCTTAAAGTCTGATCAAAGCAAATTCCAAGTTTTTTAAAAAATTATAGGGGAAAAGGGTGGGTGTCTTTTTGTCTGGTAACAGTTTATTTTAATCTGACTGTTTTCTCCTTTTGTAATCCATGAGCAGTCATGTTTTTAGAAGGCTTGCCAGTTATGATAGGTTTCCTTGACATTGCTGTAACAGACAAGGCTAAACACAGCTGTCTGGTGCCTGCAATCCTTAGGAGTCCTGCAGGACCCGAGTCAGTAAAAATAAACTGAACTTTAGACATACTCAAGCTAAGGGCTTTTTCAGCCAAATCCTTTGTAAATAGGCAAAAAGTCAAAGCAGATACGGGGGGGCAAATTTGTGTCTGGGGTCACTCCAGTAGCTTCACTGGCACTCTGCTCAGGATTAATTTGCTGCAGTTCGTCCTCTACAGAAATCCTTGTGCTAGGAACAGGCAGTACGTAAATCAGAAACCAAGGCTCAACTCCTCAACTCTTATGTTCATGAAAATGAATAGAGAAGAACTACTAATAGAGATAGCATGCATCTAAGTGTCAATATAATAGTGCATTTGATGAGTTTTCATTAACTGCCGGAGCTGAAACAAACATTTCGGGATAATACGTGCCAAAAGACTTTGAAATATTCAGAAAGCATATGAAGAGTAATGCTTGTGAGAAGGAGATAGACACCATTCTGCATCATCTTGATTTTCAGTCCACATTTTGATTGTTCATCCAATTCTTAGAGTAGAAGGATTCAGCACAGCTGAGTCATAGGCTGGAAGAGCATCCCAGACATTGATTATTATCCCAGCACGACACCAATGGAAAGTGTGTCCAAAACTCCAGCAAGTCAAAATGCCCTACTTCTCCTCATGGCTAGGTTATAGTGGGTTGTTATTGTTTGTCTCCAGCTTTTAGGCTTAATTTGCAGTGCAGAAGGAGAGACTTTCCTCCAGATGGTAGTTCAGAAGAGGAGCTTAACTTAGGTACTCTACAGTTGTATCTATATTACTGTACCTGGGCACACTTCCAAGTTCCTCATCTGGAGGCACACTCCAGACATGTCCTAGCCCAGGTGCTCACCAAACTCTGAGTTTTTCTGTCACCCAGCTTTTCACAGAGAGGCAACCCAAACCAGACGGTAGCAATGGTCTGCTGCAAATGGGCCCCCAGTGAGAGCAGTGGGTGGATCTAATAAGGACATGCCATCCTATGCACCCGTGGACAGGTCTGGCCTCTGGGCTGGTCTCTGGAATAGCCTCCCCTCCTCCTCCAGCAGGGAAGGGGATTCTGAGGACACTGCGCTCCTGTGTGCTAATGGCAGGTGATGCAAACATCCACCCTGTGCATCCCCTTGGCACAAGTGTAAATGACCATCTGAAACCCTGCAAGGGGCCTTAGAAGAAATGTCATTTAAACCCTGCGTGAAGGCAGGGGGGACAGCTGCAGAAAAGCATTGCAACACAATGACATATCGGGGAATGGACTCAGAGACATTAAAGAAGGACAAATGATGAATTGGGAAAGTTTTAGGAACTCTTCCAAGCACTGGGTTCTTGTTTTGTTTTCAAATGTACCACATCATAGGAAAGAGGCATGGTTCTGTAATGTTTCTTCTGGAGAAACTGGAATTAAATGTTATTCTTAGCAATAGTATATTCAGGTGTTTGCCAGATATTAACAAATGTTTCACTATTAATTGCATGAAAGGTTGCATGTTGCCTCTCTACCTGTTAAAAAATGAATGTGTCAGTAATGCAGAAAACATACCATGCACAACTTTTACAAATGGATATTTTCCCAAAAGAGCAGCACGTATTGTACGTGCGCTTCTTCGGAAAGCCCCTAAATGACTTCAGGGAATCCCCATCAAGGAGTAGAAATAAAACCATGTGGTTTAGGTGATCAGTACAGGACTTGATTTGTAAATCAGCGAATACTCAAATACTAGGAGAAATCTGCAGGATTAGTTATGTTTCCACACACCAGCCAGTGAGTCACCTTGAACAACAGGAAGAGGACTGGTTAAATTCATCAGAGAAACTGGTCCCTGTGTACAGCTGTCTGCAACCTCTCATCGTAAACAGCAGAACAGGTTGATGCCAGACTCGTAAACACACAAAAACCCACACATGCACGTATACACTCCCTTTTCACAAATGGAAGTCACATTCATAGTAAATATTGGGATTTGGGGGGCAATTTATACCTACCTTCATTGCTATTGTGTTGCTTTTTAGATCCAGGTGAATTCAGCAGAAACTACCATGGCAATATTTTGAAGGGGCACACTGTGTTTCTAAAAAGCGTTTCTTCATTAAAAATTAATTAAAAACCACTGACGTCTGAGGTACATATCAATATTATAGTAGGCACTTGAGGTTTACTTTCCTAAGATTGATCTCACTCCTGTGTAAAGTCTGCCTCAGTAAATGCCAGCTGTTTGGTGCTGTTGGGTTTTTTTCAAATTGCTGTGCCCATGTTGAAAAAATCTGCTTAAGAACATTGCATAGTAAGCAATGCCCTTCTGTAGGAACAGTTCTATTTTCTAGTGTGGAGAAAAAAAAAAATCAAAGCTTGACATTATTCCATGTTCAAAGACATGTCTTTAATCAATAGATTTATCTGATCCACTGCTAGTTTGACACCACTGAGACTAAAGGAGTTGCATGCTCTTGTATATGAGTTGAATTTGTTCCTAAACATAAATATGAATAAATGGAGCATCTGCAGCTACTCCAGATACACTGAAATGACAAGGGCTATCAATCCTCATGCTTCAGGGTACATAATCTGATAACCAGCTGAGGTCAAGGAGAAATATCCCCCACTGGTATAATATTGACTAATTGGATTCATTATAAGCCTTTTATGTCTTTCTCTAAAAAATCTTACATTAGCCACTAGATGGACCAACAGCCTGTCCTGGCATAGCAATTCCTGCGTATCTAATCCACAGAAGAGTTGGCAATGGGTGGTGCAGCTCCTGCAAGTACCACTGAATCAGCAGCACACCAGCTGGAAGGGACTCTGCCTGCATCCCCACGGTGACACCGAGCGCTCCAGATGAGGCCTTAGTCAGGAGGTGGGAAAGAAGAAGAGGCTTTTTGCCATGGTGAACACGTTTATGGAATATCTGATTTACAGACATCTGATTTATCTGTTTTACAGTGTCTGAAGTTCACATCATCTGACCTGACATCCAGGCAAGGGTGAGAAAATTAGGATAGGATAGAATAGGATAGGATAGGATAGGATAGGACAGGACAGGACAGGACAGGACAGAATAGAATAGAATAGAATAGAATAACATAATGTAACATTGAAAGCTCATTGAAAGAGCTTTAAACTAGATTTGAAGGGGGAAAAGGATAAAACCAGGCTTGCTAGAGATAAGTCTGAGGGCAGCACACCAATGTTTGAGGGACCATGTGCTAAGCAAGGTCCTTTGGTCTGCTGTCTCAGTGAATGCAGGGGATGAAGATCCATGTAGCAGCAAAGATGCAAGGGTTATTGATGTGTTAGAAACCACAGAAGCACCTGAGAATGGTCACATAGGAATTATGGCTTCTCCCCCCCAAAAAAAGGTGGCAGGATCAGTAGCCCAGCTGAAGTACATCTACACCAATGCACGCAGCATGGGCAGCAAACAGGAGAAGCTGGAAGCCATTGTGCAGCAGGAAAACTATGACATAGTTGCCATCACGGAAACATGGTGGGATGACTCGCACAACTGGGGTGTTGCAATAGACGGCTATAAACTCTTCAGAAGGCATAGGCAAGGAAGGAGAGGTGGTGGGGTAGCCCTGTATGTTAGGGAGGGTTTTTATTGTCTAGAGCTTAATGATGGTGACAATAGGGTTGAGTGTTTATGGGTAAGAATCAGGGGGAAGGCCAACAAGGCAGATAGCATGGTGGGATTCTGTTATAGATCACCCAACCAGGATGAAGAGGCAGATGAAATATTCTATAAGCAGCTGGGAGAATTCTCACAATCGCTAGCCCTTGTTCTTGTGGGGGACTTCAACTTACCAGATATCTGCTGGAAATACAATACAGCGGAGAGGAAACAGTCTAGGAGGTTCCTGGCGTGTGTGGAAGATAACTTCCTGACACAGCTGGTGAGTGAGCCAACTAGGGAAGGCGCCCCACTGGACCTGTTATTTGCGAACAGAGAAGGACTTGTGGGGGATGTGATGGCTGGAGGACGTCTTGGGCATAGCAATCATGAAATGAGTTTTTGATTCTTGGAGAAGTAAGGAGGAGGGGTCAGGAGAACTGCTACCTTGGACTTCCGGAGGCAGACTTTGGCCTGTTGGGGAGCCTGGTTGACAGAGTACCCTGGGAGGCAGTCCTGAAGGGCAAAGGAGTCCAGAAAGGCTGGACATTCTTCAAGAAGGAAATCTTAAAGGTGCAGGAGCAGGCCGTCCCCATGTGCCAACAGACGAGCTGGTGGGGAAGAAGACCGGGCTGGCTGAACAGAGAGCTTTGGCTGGAAATCAGGAAAAAAAAGGAGAGTTTATGACCTTTGGAAGAAGGGGCAGGCAACTCAGGAGGACTACAAGGATGTCATGAGGTTATGCAGGGAGAAAATTAGAAGGGCCAATAGAACTTAAGAAGCCACTAGAACTTAAGCTGGCTACTGCTGTAAAAGACAATAAAAAACATTTCTATAAGTACATTAACAACAAAAAGAGGGCTAAGGACAATCTCCATCCTTTACTGGATGCAGGGCGAAACACAGTGACAAAGGATGAGGAAAAGGATGAGGTACTTAATGCCTTCTTTGCCTCAGTCTTTAATAGTCAGACCAGTTGTTCTCAGGGTACCCAGCCCCCTGAGCTGGAAGACAGGGATGGGGAGCAGAATGAAGCCCCCATAATCCAAGGGGAAATGGTTAGCGACCTGCTACACCACTTAGACACACACAGGTCTATAGGACCAGATGGGATCCACCCAAGGGTGCTGGCAGAAGTGCTCACCAAGACACTTTCAGTCCTTTATCAGTCCTGGCTAACTGGGGAGGTCTCAGTTGACTGGCGTTTAGCAAATGTGATGCCCTTCTACAAGAAGGGCTGGAAGGAGGGTCCGGGGAACTACAGGCCTGTCAGTCTGACCTCGCTGCCAGGGAAGGTCATGGAGCAGACCATCTTGAGTGCCATTACATGGCACGTACAGGACAACCAGGTGATCAGGCCCAGCCAGCACGGATTTATGAAAGGCAGGTCCTGCTTGACTAACCTGATCTCCTTCTATGACAAGGTGACCCACTTAGTGGATGAGGGAAAGGCTGTGGATATTGTCTACCTAGACTTCAGTAAAGCCTTTGACACCGTCTCTCACAGCATTCTCCTGGAGAAACTGGTTGCTCATGGCTTGGACAGGAGAACTCTTTGCTGAGTAAAAAACTGGCTTGGTGGCCGTGCCCAAAGAGTTGTGGTGAACAGAGTTAAATCTAGTTGGCGGCTGGTCACAAGTGGTGTACCCCAGGGCTCAGTATTGGGGCCAGTTCTGTTTAATATCTTTCTCAATGACCAAGGTGAGGGGATCGAGTGCACTCTCAATAAGTTTGCAGGTGACACCAAGTTGGGTGGGAGTGTTCATCTGTTTGAGGGTAGGAAGGCTCTTACAGAGAGATCTGGACAGGCTGGATCGATGAGTCTGAGGCCAGCTGTATGGGATTCAATAAGGCTGAGTGCCAGGTCCTGCACTTGGGTCACAACAACCCCATGCAACGCTACAGGCTTGGGGATGAGTGGCTGGAAAGCTGCCTGGCAGAAAAGGACCCAGGGGTGTTGGTCGACAGCCAGCTGAACATGAGCTGGCAGTGTGCCCAGGTGGCCAAGAAGGCCGATAGCATCCTGGCTTGTATCAGAAATAGTGTGGCCAGCAGGAGTAGGGAAGTGATCGTGCCCCTGTACTCGGCACTGGTGAGGCCGCACCTCGAATACTGTGTTCAGTTTTGGGCCCCTCAGTACAAGAAGGACACTGAGGCACTGGAGTGTGTCCAGAGAAGGGCAGCAAAGCTGGTGAAGGGTCTAGAGCACAAGTCTTATGAGGAGTGGCTGAGGCACGTGGGGTTGTTTAGCCTGGAGAAAAGGAGGCTGAGGGGAGACCTTATCGCCCTCTACAACTTCCTGAAAGGAGATTGTAGCGGGGTGGGTGTTGGTCTCTTCTCCCAAGTAACAAGTGATAGGACAAGAGGAAATGGCCTCAACTTGCGTCAGGGGAGGTTTAGATTGGATATTAGGAAAAATTTCTTCACTGAAAGTGTTTTCAAATATTGGAACAGGCTGCCCAGGGAAGTGGTGGAGTCCCCATCCCTGGAGGTATTTAAAAGACGTGTAGATATGGCGCTTAGGAACATGGTTTAGTGGTGGATTTGGCAGCGTTAGGTTTATGGTTGGACTTGATGATCTTAAAGGTCTTTTCCAACCTAAATGATTCTATGATTCTATGATTCTATAGCATAGCATGGCACCAAACATATTTGAAAGCTGTGTACAGGAACAAGAATCCTGAAACTGGAGATGAGCCAGTGCTGGTCTGTGAAGCGCTGGCTAATCAGATGCCAACCTACCTCCTTTATTTCCACGACAGAGAATGAGAACAGATGGGTGGGCTGGAATTAAACACAAAATAATAGCAGACGTCTGTGGTCAACTTTATACAAAGAACAATAAAACCCCTCATTATATTACAGAAAGCCAAAGTACGTTAGTGCTTCTCTAACGGTGCTTCCCACAGAAGCAAAAGCTGCATCTGCTTGTTAGCCACAAGGTGCTTGGGTGATTATCAGTGAAAGGGAGCCAAGGGCCATATGTGATGTGATTAGGGAGATTGCTGAGAGAGCAATTTCACTGCTGAGATGAGGTCCATGCTATCAGAAACAGAGATTCTCCCAGACTATAAAAACGAGAAGACAGAGCAAGAGACTTCTGCTGCCCAGCTTGCTGAGTCACAGGTCGAGGTATATTTTCCATCCAAGGCTATTCTTGCTAATATGTCACACTTCGATGACACTTGAGGCTCAAAATGGAGCAATCTTGTTTGTCTGGCTGCTTGCCAGGGTAGCTGGAGACTTCTGCACTGCGCACTGACAACAGCTTACTCGATTAAAAGCAACTGTACTCTCATTCTGTCCCTGGGAGGAAAGAAGGTCGCAAAGCAGCATCTTCATGTCTCTTTATGTAGAAGACACAAGTGCTCAGACAGGAATAAAAATAGTGCACTTGGTTTCCCTTTACACTTATCATCACCAGTGAATGTATCAACTGGAATGAATGTTTTAGCTACTCAAAGAAGTTCCCCGTAGATAAGCATATCTGTCATAAATCATATATACAGACTACTCCCGTAAACACTGAAATAAACACTGTCGCCTCTGTTTGTTTCTGAGGAGCAACCCTATTGACAATTGTCTCGCCATTGCAATGCACGGCAATATTCAGGTAGCTGAGCTAGCCCCAGCAGGTTGGAGTTCTTCTAAAATATTGTCTTTTCTTCCTTTGACCTATTTCCTCATATTTGGGAATTTTTGAGGAAATCCTTCTAGCAAAATGGGACCCTGGTCTTGTTCCTGCTAAAGTCCATTTCTCATCTGCTAGAAGATGGTCAGCAGGTGAGGGTGGCTTACAAGCAGCTCAGACCTGCCTCCCAAGCTGAATCTGCTCCATATAAATGCCTCCACCCTGTGATGGCACAGGGCTGCTGGCTCTTCTGCATCTCTTGTGGTGAAGAATGTGAGCCTGAGCCAGAAAATCCAACATCTCCATGTCCTACCTGCACTGACCCCAATGTGGTAAAAAGCAAATGGGATCTCTACTAGCCCTTTTCCTTCCTGTTGGCTCTCTAAGAGATGTATTATGTGATGTGTGGCTCTCAAGCATTTAGAAATTTTTTCTTGGCAAGGTGAGGCATCCTCAACAAACATATTAGGATAAACTGGCCTTTGTACAACTGGGACTCAGAGCTTAAGCAACAATTTTCTTTTTGCTGGCATGGGCTGTGAGCATCGGAAAAGTGTCAGAGGGAAAGGAGCCAGCCTTTCATTCACAACACAGGTTTCGAAATCACCGTTGTAATCTGCTTTCCTTCAGGTCAGCCTCAAGATATGCCTGAGCACTAGTGACCCCCAGGCAACATTACCGACGTGTGGACAGAAGGGGCAGCCACAGCATTCATCCCCAGACAAATTCGTGCAGGTGGGCTACAGAGCGCATACGATGGTGGCTACCACCAGCGGAGGTGAAAGGGATGCACAGCAGGTTTGTAGCCCTCCAGGAGGTTCCCTGACCCGTGACCTAGGGGCAAAGGAGGTGGCACAGAGACGGCAGCATGCATGTGGCTAATGTTGACGAGGATGAGTAATTACTGACTCACCAGCTTTCATTGCGTTTCAGTTTGGTTTTGGGAGGGTGTTTGTCTGCCAGGCTGAGAGCATGGGAGATCCAAATCCCACGTTTCTCCATGGGGACTGGGAACCAGCAAAGTGTTGGCTCATTTGATTTCACTCCTGAGCTCCTCCACCCGAACTGAAAGGGACCACCAGGAGAGAGGCAGAGTTCACAGTTTCCAGGGTGTCAAAGCTGACACTATTGCATTTCACTGCATTTCACCCCATTTATGATTCAAAGGGGGATTCTGCTTCAGAAAACCTTAGTTCTCAGGCACAAGAAAGTGAAGTTTGAGGCTTTTTAAAAATATATGTGTAGTTAAAATGATTCTGGTACAATCCAGCTCTTAATTCTGGAGAGGACGTGGAAGAAGGGGAGAAAGGGAGAGGACAATGAATTTATAATCTGGCTTTTAGCGAGGTGTAAATTTACCACCCAGACTCCCACCCATTACACCACAGACAGGAAACCAGCTGGTGGAGGGGGCAGTGAATTTGTTGTTCCTCCTTGCACAATGACTATGTGTGTTATTTATTTCACAGGCCTAACCATGACTGGTATAATTTTTAAATCTTGCCTCTTGCCTTTTTATGTTTTCAGATCAGCTATGCATTTCATCAGCCTCCTGCCCACCAGCAATCATAAAATATGAGCCTTTGTGGGAAAGCAGAGACGTAGAAAGAGTTTCTTATGAAACCGTGGCTGGGATTGTTCCAGACACCTCCGGCCAGCTGCTCTCCAGGCAGCAGCTTTGTGATACAAGGGACAGTAAACATCAGCTTCGGAAAGTCAGACGGTTGGGCCTTTTGGCTTCAGGCCCACTGAACAAGTTCTCCTGACTACTGAGGCATGGCTCGGAAAATAAAAGGGCTCTTTAGTGCTGATATCTTTGGACGCTGCTGTGCAATATAGCTGGAATCGGTCCAGGGTATTCCTACCTGCTTTGCATCTTAGGCTATAAAGCAAATCCAAACGTATCACTCCTTTCCTGCTGCTCAGTTTTCATTAAAGTATCTTCTGCTATTAATTCCGTCCTGTCCAACCTTGAACAATGCAATGTCACCAGGCTGCTGCATTGTCTGTGGTAACTAGAAATAGATGATATCACTGGTGGAGTGGCAGAGATAGCAAAATTATCTTTTTTCCAGTCCGCAATGCAGAAACTGTACCCATTTGCATAAATTCTACCTACAGAAATTCTGCATCTTGCACTTTCCTCCTGACTGTCTGTAATGTCAGCCGGGTCAGAAGAAGGCAACACTCACGTGCAAAGGGCTTTGTAGGGGTGAGGCAGGACTCTTATATCCTTGAGGGCCTTACAGTCGAACTACAGGAAAGTCATAGATGGAGACAAAAAGGTGATCACCTCCTATTTATGGAGAAAGTAAATAGGCTGGGATTCTTCAGTCTGGAGAAGAGAATGAGGTGAAATCTAAAATCATGCAACTTTCCAGATAGGTCAGAAAGTGTGCAATTGCTCATTGCAGGGGAGGAGCAGGGCACACTGAATTAAATGATCAGGCAGAACATTTCAAGCAAACTAAAGGGAACACTCTTTCACACAGCCCGTAATTCAGCGAGGAGAGTCACTGCCATAAATTTTTCACTGCCGTAAATTCACCGCCATAAACTTTTGGAATGCCAAAAGTACAAACAGGTCAACAAAAGAGATTGTGAACATTGGACCTGAAAGGATAAGGTGGACGTACTGTGGAGAATAGCTCCAGAAGTCCCTAACGTACAGATTTTATTGGAGGTTAGGTAGGTCCCCTCTCCTTGTCCTCTTTCTTTTATTCTTTTTCAGCAGCTGCTACTGATAACTGTCAAAGACATGATGCTGTCTTGATGGGCTTTTGATTTGACTCAGTGCAGCCACTCTTATGTGATTTAATGGACCAGCTCCTCTTTGGAGTAATTCCAATGTCTTCAATGAATTTGAAGCAGAAATTATTTCCTACATGTTTGACAATTCCCGCTTTGTTTCCATTTCAGCGTTTCCTAAGGCTTAAAAGCTGCTCTTAGCCTCTGAACTTTTCCTTTGAGTTCATGTCTTGGTTCTCTCAGTTGTGCTCAGCATTACATTAGGACAAGCATTAAAAAAAAAAATCTACCGTAGTATTTTATTAAATTGTCACAACAAATAGTGCCAAATGAGGGGCTGAAACTCTCAGATATCCTGTTGATGAGATGAGGATATACAATGTTACTGCCACTCTGGATCTGAGCATTTTTAAGTACCCTCTGACAAGAGGGGGAAGATGAGCTGTAAAGAGCACATCCCTGTAGCAATTATGGGAAACCCCTGGAAGCACCAGTACAAGGGCTGGGTACCATTATGTGGCCATACCCACCTGGGTCAGGTCCCAGTCCCCTGAGGCAGCTCCCTCATCCTCTGGTTGTTTCCTGTAGAAGAGGGAGGACCTAGGAGGGCTTCTGGTTCCCCAGGCCGAGTGTGCCCCGGGCTGTGCACCACTTCCAGATGGGGCGCAGGCTCCCACATCCTTCTCCTCTTCTCCACTCCCCAGTCCAAGTTTCTGATGAAAGGAAACCTTGAGTGCAAGGGTCCCAGCAAATCTTTGTGCCTGCACTTGCCAGGAGCAGCACAGCCCTTCTTCCACCCAGCCTCTAACCATCACAATACCATGAACTCTTTGAGGCAGGTGCTGTCTTGTCCCTTTGCGCTGATACTGCCTGAAGGGGCCTGGATGTAATTTAGGCCTCTTATCCAACCTAAAGAACAATAACCTCCTGCCTATCTCAAAAGTGTCTCCACCCTCTATTATAATAAGAGATATAATCGTCCTCCATAACCACAGGAAGAAATCACACAGCTGAGGATGAGGGTGACGTGCACCGCAGACCCTCTCTGGCCCTTGCTGCAAGGACAAGAAGTGCCTGCCCTGGGGCTTGCTTCAGCGTGGGGAAGCTGTGCAGCCCTGGGCGCCTGCACGGTGGTGTGCATGGCAGCCGCTGGAACTCCCTGGCGGTCAGGATCTTGCTGCCAGCTCTCCTGGGTTTCTCCCCCTCCTGAGGGAAGTGATTTAGCAAAGCAGAGCAGGGATGCTAAGCTCTGCGATATCATCTGTTGGAAAGAGTGATCTGTCAAGGCTAATAAAGTCCCCAAACCGAGCATTCAGCAGTATCCTGTACAATTTATCAAGGACTACAGTATGAGCCCAGTCCTCCATCTGTTTCCTGAAAACAAGCTGGAGAATCCTTCCTCCTAGCTACTGTCCTGCTTTAAAAACAAGTCTTGCAATTGTAAGGAGAGCCTTTGCAAAGCTGGAGCAGCAATTAAGCCAGGGCACCTGATCTCACCTTGACTGGTTCTTTCACAATAGCCCTTGCTTACGATATTTGGCACTGGTAGAAGGGACTATTTATTGAGAGCCACCAATGGCCTGGTTCAAAAGAGACAGCAGCTTTCGTTTTCATTTCCCAAAAGCAGGGCCACCAAAAGGGTAAAGAAAGTTGATGGAATAATTGAAAATAAAGACGGGCTGAACTTTTACTGGGAAGGAACTGGGACTGCCCTTCTCACTTCTGCCCACCTTCAGTCCCATGGCAAAGGAGCAGCTTGCTGCACAGCCCCAAAATCCAGAATGGAGCGGTACTGAGCCCTGCTAGCATTCAGCAGTGCTGATCCTCTGGGTTATGTCTTAGAAACCAGTTGCAAGACTATTCTGTCTCTGTAGTTTCATCTTCCCTGGAAACATATGAGACCTGATTAAATAGACCCCTGGGATTGTCTCTCCAAAGGATATTTGATGAAATGAAACTCATTTCTAATGGGAGACAGAACCACTGCAAAGAATTGATGGTTCTTCAGACTCTAGGGACGTCTGATTTCATGTGCCTATTTACATCAGTGTAGACAACCGTACTATCTCTTTACTATCAGTGCAGGCTTGGAGTTTAATTCTTGTCCATAGATAGTAATAACAAGCCTGTTCTGAGGCTCATTGTGTCAGTAGGAAATTTTCCTTTGATGTTAATGGACTTTGTCCCAGTGTTAGGAAAGGGTATTTAGCGGAAAGAGATCGTTCCAGTATGCAGCTATCCATCCATCTCTTACCCACACAATTACCATAATGACCATCCCTCACAGATTCCAGCTCTGCCACTGTTTCTTCTTGCCTTCTGAGACTTGATTTACATTCAAGAGTTTGAGACTTTCACCTGGCTGGCTTGCTTGCCTCTGACTGTAGTTTTCTAAATACACTATTTAGCTTATCCTGCAGCCTAGTTTGTCACAGGAGAAAATCCTTTCTTGTTGAATTATTATATCAACCAGATGCTCCTTCCAATATGCTGATGCTCATCCAGAATCTGAATGGAGCTGAGCCAAGCTGAATGATTCCAGGAGTGAGTTTGCCCTTACAGAGCAACTCCAGCTGAGAGATTAAATATTAGATGGGCGCTTACAGTTGGGAGATTAATGGCAGTGCTTCAAAATGGGTGGCCCTTTTGCCCATCCAGTTCCCACTAGTAATGTCAGAAAGTACATCACACACCAGCACTATCTACCAGTGAGAATTTCTCTCACGCCACCAAGGCCATTTTAAAATGAAAAATGTTGCTAGTGTTATCTCCTGTAGCCAGGACTTGTACCTGCACAGGGAGTTTGAGGCTGTATGTAAGCTATTGCTAATCCTTTGATAGCTCCTGGTTGCATCTATGCTGTTGCTGGATTTCCAGCTAAGAGTCATCACAAAAAGCTAGTTGGTGTTATAGAGAACAATTCTCCCAGTTCCTGAAGCCCTGCGAACTCAGGTGTAAGCCTTTGATTGAATAGATGTTCTGAAACTCCCTGGCAATTTTGCTATCAGCTTCTGACCCAGCTCTCTCCTGTGCGATTGAGTAAGCCTGGCAAATACGTCTTGACTAATGAGAGTGAAGATGGGGCTAGGAGTGTGCTCTTTCTGGACCTCCTCACCCTGTGAATGGGAGGACGATGCAGAGAAGGGTGATTTTGAGAAGCAGTTGTGCCTTTGGAAGGGTGGGAAGTCCTCCAGGCAGGACTAAGCTGATCTGGGCAACTACCCAGGGTGGCAGTACTGAAGGGAGCAGAATTTATGTTACGTAGCTTTTGTTTTGCTTACCCAGCTGTACAGGCATGGTGGAGGATGGACAGAGAGCTGTGTCTGTTCTGAGTTGCCACCAGTTGGTGGTACACTGGTGTTGTGGTTTAACCCCAGCCGGCAACTAAGCATTCACTTATTCCCCCCTGGTGGGATGGGGGAGAGAATCAGAAGGGTAAAAGTGAGAAAACTCGTGGGTTGAGATAAAGACAGTTTAATTGGTAAAGCAGAAGCTCTGCACACAAGCAAAGCAAAACAAGGAATTCATTCACTACTTCCCATTGGCAAGCAGGTGTTCAACCATCTCCAGGAAAGCAGGGCTCCATCACGCGTAATGGTTACTGGGGAAGACAAATGCCATCACTCCCAACATCCCCCCCTTCTTCTTCCCATAGCTTTATATGTTGAGCATGAGGTCATATGGTATGGAATATCCCTTTGGTCAGCTGGGGTCAGCTGTCCCGGCTGTGTCCCCTCCCAGCTTCTTGTGCACCCCGAGCCTACCCACTGGTGGGGTGGTGTGAGAAGCAGGAAAGGCCTTGGCTCTGTGTAAGCACTGCTCAGCAGTAACGAAAACATCCCTGTGTTATCAACACTGTTTCCAGCACAGATCCAAAACACAGCCCCATACTAGCTACTATGAAGAAAATTAACTCTATCACAGCCAAAATCAGCACAACTGGATGGGTTGATTGGATGGTACTTTGCTGGACTTTTTGTTTTACAAAAGTGGACACAGTTTTAGTAGGTAAGTGCATGACTAAGGATGGTGGTACCTTTGCTTGTTCTTTATTGCATACTCCAGCATTTGTAGTGCTTCCTCCAGAGATACACCACCACATTTGTTGTAGGGTATCAGAGCCAGCATCAAGCCATTGCTCCTACTTTCAGGAGAAGAGGAGCCAACCTTATCATTTTAACTGACACTGTATCTTGGAAAATAAGCACAGGAATGTCCACAGGGAGAGTAAGAGGAGATATACAATGATATATTTGGATTTCATATACATGCATGTGCACACACAAATTTATTTTACTTGACTTAGATATATAAACATACATGTCAGGCCATATCTGAATCTCGTACACTTGTAAACTCATGCATACACACATTTTCACTCATACACATACATATGTGTATGCATCTATGTATTTATACACATACATATAGACAATCTCCCAATGAATAGCATGGTTCTGTCCCTATGTTACAAAGCTAAATGGTATAAAGATAAATGGTACAAAGATAAATGGTATACCCTGTTGTGGGACTAATCGTTTCTAATAGTTTTATTTTAGCTGTGGGATTGGTTCCATTTTAAGATAGCACTAAAAGAAATTAAACTTTTTTACATTTTTTAAGCCTGTTTTCTTTCTTTGCTATTCTTTTAATTTCAGGGCTTCAGAATATGTTCACCACCTCCTGGGCTCCTTTTGTGGGATGTCAGTTCTGCAGTTTGTCTAGGTTACAAATTGGTTTGCTTTGCAGGTTTGTAGCTTGAACCAGAACTGCTAGTGGGAAACTCAAATGAATAAAATGAAAAAGACCCTCCAGGCACCACATGAATTTATAGCACAGATTGCCAGTGCCACCTAGAAAACAGAATGAGATCAAACACTAATCCATCTATGTCTGCAGGATGCTATGGAATCCAGCATGGCCAAAAATGAACACATCAGCCCTTTTTAAATATGAGTTACATTTCTCATACATCAACAGAACAGAAGGATAGAGACTGGCTCTCTCAAAGCATTATGAGGCTTGCATATATGCTTGCATATATTTACTGCATATATGTATTTCTGTGGTTAAGTTACTGTAGGCATGATTTTTCTTAATGCAAATTGCTTTGAAATGCTCTCAGACTACATTTAATAACACATATTCCTGTACAATGCAATTCTGTGTGTAAGAGCCATTGGTGACCTTCCCTTGCAAACCAAGATGCAATGAATGTGGTGAAAGCTGTACACATTTCTATGATCCCAGTCAGTAGATTTATGATTTAATAAACAGCACAGGGAAAAAAATCAGCTAAAAAAAACCCTCCAGCCCTGCCACTCTGCTGAGAGCACCTAATTGCTCCAGAGCTCAATAAGAAGTCACAGTTTAATAAACTCCACCTGGTGTTGCCTCACCAATGCCGCTTTGTACATCTCTATTGCCCAGGATGTCTGAGGTTGATTTTATTGTTCTGAGTCTTTTGATTATGCTCAAGCTAAAATGAAGGATTGCAAATTCTAATTTGCAGTGACCTGGTTTTGTGAAAGGGCCTTGGGATGAGCAACAATAGAAATAAGCCCCATGGTCCTGTGTTTTAAACAATTTATTGTCACTACAGTGTATAGTCTCAGTTCTGCAAAGCTTCTTTACCTGTATATTTAAATGTATGTTTAAGACCATTTGTTTTATCCAAACGTAACCATGTATTTAAATCTCTATCTATGCATAAGAGCTTGGCTCAATGAAGTCGTAAAGCAAAATGCGATAACTGAGTTTTCATAGCAAGTGGGAATGAAGCTGTAACACGGTTCTAAACAATATGCAAACTGTGACATATATTACAGCTAATGTCACAGGAGGAAGGGAACATTTCTGGCACGGGGAAAAGATTGACACTGACAGCTAATGGGGGAAAAATACAAAACTCCTAAATCACACCAACAGCACATACAAAAATTGAAGCTGTCACCGTGCTAAGAGTTCTAGAAAAGAAAATACAAAACTCTCTGTCTGTCTAGCCAACATCAGAAAATGAAGCAAAAGTGTGAAACCAAAGAGGAGTATAAATTCATTCCAATTGCTCCCAGATGCCTCAAGCAGGGAAGAGGAGGAGATTAAATCAGCTCTATTGAAAGAGAGGGAATCCAATGCATCCAAAACAGAGCAGGACAAAAGTAAATTGAAGCCCACATTAGTGGCACTGAAAAATGGACAGTCTTTTCTAAAGGAGAACTTGATCTGAGTACAAGTAAAATGAGTTCTTTGTTAGATTTGATTTAAGAGGAGAAGGAAAAAAACCTCATGGATAGACCACAGGAACAAAAAGCCTGATTTAATTTTAACAAACTCCAGTGAATGTTGCAGATGGAAGAATGACAGGGAGGTCTAAATGGATAAGAGGTTAGTGTAGATTCCAGAAAAAAACAGCCTTTTCGGCCATTTCATTACAGCTAACGTAGCACCTGTGGCTTGTTGAGCCATTTGTTTTCTCCTCTTTGTGAGCTTTGTATTTATGTTAGTTCAATGTCAAGTTTTGTGTATACAGGATCTGAAAGGTAAAACCAGGAGAAATGTGACAGAAGTCACCATTTGCTTCTTCAGCCAAAAGTCTCCCAAAGAAGTGCTGGATATCCTATTGCTTCAAATGTTTACTACACCGGACACGGAATAGACAGCTGTGTATGAGCTTGCCCTGGTAAAGGAGTGGAGTGGATAACCTCATCTACCCTTTCTGTTTCTGAGCTTTGATGATTCATATTTTGCAAGAGCAGCTTTGCTTATAAACAAGAGCAGGTTTAGCAAGTGAAACCAGTTAGCCTTTAAACACAAACTAAACGCATGCCTCCTAACAAAAGGAAGAGCTTGAAGTCAAACAGCAAACCCCTCTTGCTGTGAAATGCTTTCCAGAGTTTAATTTCACATGTAGGACCAGTAGCACTCACAGCAGGAAGGCAGAATGAGTCATGTGGGGATGTCGGGAATTGGGATGAGAAAGCATTGCAAAAGTACTCATAACATAAATTGCTTATCATCCTGTCCTTTGTTCTTCAAACAGAGATGACTTTGGCACTGTGTCCTGTGCCAAGGAAAGAGAAAAACCAGGAGGGTGCTAGACGAAGGCTAGCCACCCACCAGCACTCTTACCATCCTGAAAGGCAGCACGCTTGTTTCTCATTCAATTCTGTAATGCAAGATAAAGAAGAGAAAATAATATTTTTAGAAAGTGGGACTGCTTCTTTGTTGCCCTGTTTCTGTGGACTGATTTATTTCAGAGTGGATGAGAGAAAAAACATCATTCTGCTTTGATAGAGTTCATACCTGTTTCAGAGTCCTTTGCACTATTTTATACGATAAAATGCAAGGCAAAATATGTTCACATATCTTGGCTATGACAGAAACTAAAAAAAACCTCCATCCAGTTTGTCTCCAGTGTGGTCCTGCCTTATCGTTCATATCACTGCCAGTTCAGCTGAGGGAAAAGGAGTCACTGAAGAACAAGGGGTTTTGCCCAGCTCCATCTCAGGGCAAGAGCACACATCCTCAAAACAGCCTACACTGGTTGTCGTTTCACGGGGGCTTTTGTTCCTGACCACCACGTGCATAAGTGAGGCCACTTCACTTACCCTGTGAAGAAAAAACCCCCGAAACTCTTCCCACCGTATTTCTCTGGATTGGATGGTTGGAATGGTGTCTTCAGGCAATGGCAGAATAGTGACAGTTAGGGAATAGGTACAGGGATCAGTTCCAGCTGCTTATATTTAGCTTTTTGGTGTTCCTAAGGATTGATGTTGTTGTATCTTTTTTTTTCCCACTCTCTTTTTCTGTTTGTGGGTGGAAGAAAATATAGACATAGATATGTTTCCTAAAAAGTGCCTGTTTTAAACAAGGCACCAGGTACCAAATGCTGATTCACAAATCACAAAGTCCAACATTCCTCTCCAATGCTGTCTTGGCACAGATCCCAATACACATAGCATAATATCAGATTAACTTTTTCAGGGAAAGGGAGAGTGATTTTCTTACTGATGTGGTAGCTAATTCATCTTGTGAACCAATGAAATCAGGGCAAAGACAATCTATACTAGCATAGCTTATCCTCCTCTTTCGGTAATGTGTATTCCTCGTCTGCTTTTGCTGCTTCCCATGGAGCAATTGCTTTAGACCAAAATCTTCCCTGATTCAGAGTAAACAGTCTCCTGCCAAGCTTTGGGAAACACAGAGATGTCTCATCGTGGTGGGGGTCAGTCAGTTCACTTTCTACACACGAGCACAGCACGGTGTTTTGTTCCTCTGGCAGAGAGCAGAGTCAACTGTGGGAGCAACGCAAAAGCCTGAGGGGCCCTTTCTTCCCCCATGGCAGTCGTCCACCCCAGCACAAAGGGGGGGTGAAACACTCCCCCCGTGATCCAGTGACATTCAACACCAGCCTGAGCTGGAGCGAATGACTGGACTCCAAGGGGACCTGAGAACAGAAGCCAACAGCAAACATGCCACAAATGTGTTCATTGTCAGACATTGTCCTGGCTTTAAAACATACAAACAAGTAAGACTTCTATGACCTTTGGGCTTTTTCATTTAGTTTGAGTATCGCCAAAATGGGTGCCATGAACTCATTTTCCTTGATACCTTCCCTTGCCACAGCAAGTTCCTGAGGAACTGAGCAAAACAAGGGTCCTCCAGCTGGTTGGCTTGGGGCTGAGTGAGTCACCTGCTTGGGAAATGTGTCTGCCATGTACGAGGCCCTTCTCCTTTCACACGAGGTCAGACAGAAGGAAAAGCAGGTCCCTGGTATGGTGGTCCATGACAAGCTGGGGGATCTGGAGATGGAAAAATAAAGGGTTATGGATCTCTAATTCAAAGCAGATTAAAAATACAGCACTGGAAAATGAATCTGTATTTATAGGCATACCCCACAGCACAAGGGCCATATCACTTCATTCAGCAGTGGGAGACAAAGGAACATCCATATCCCAGATTTAGGTTTGGTTATTGCACTTTTAGTTGGGATTCAGCTTATTTAACTTCTGGTGTACACATGTGAGCCAGTCAGACTAAGCTACCTTTACAGTCAATGGAAAGAAATGGACACTTCCACGCCATTGCTCACCTGGTCTATTGCAAAAGATTTCTGCAGGCTGAGACAAATTGAACTTCTAGTGTCTTTCACCTACGGTGATAGTTCTCTAATCCTCATGAGGTAAAACATTTGATAGACCTATAGTGAACCTCCAGTAAATGCAATCTCCTATAAAGCATACCAGTGAAGATAAGATAATTTTTACTATATTAGACAGCTTCTTTCACTAAGCAACAGTTTTTAGATAATCTCTTGAACGTCACCTATCCTTCACCACAAATTAGCACTAAAGGAGCCTGCTGGCAGGGTCATGTGTCTATAAATGAGATCCACACTTGGATATCCCGTACAAATCCTCATCCACATTGTTATCACTGCCCAGAAGCCCTGCAGGGGCATTGAACTCTGCCTACCAAAGTGGCTGAATGTGCTTGCCCCTCAACCTCCCACCGCAAAGTCTGACTTGTCACATATCTGAACTTCAGCAAGCTGAGATGGCATCGTAGCCCTTCTCCTCCTGCTGGCACACTGGGTCACAGGATGGTGAGGAGCTCCAGATGCTCCTGGTGGAGCACATGCACCCTAAGAGGGCTCCTTTGAAGAGAGTGCAATCAGGACAACAGAGCAGTGCCTGGGCGACCTGCCTTACCTACCCCAGCTGTCAGCAGATCAGAAGATCCCCTGACCAGCTATACTTGCATGGCACATCCTGGGGTGGGAGAGACACCACCGCTCTGCATGATAAATGCATTAAGCAAAGGTGGATGGGGAGGGAGCCAGGTGGGAGCTTCATGCTAAAACACACAGGAGCCAGCAGGTCTGAGGACTGCAGCTAATGGTTTCAGGGAGGAGCTGTGTTTAACATATCTGAGCTGGAAGGACAGGTTAGTCATGCATACGGCCTAAAGCAAGGAAGAAGCAGAGATGAAAGATGGGGAATCCCAACGAGAAGAGAGGTGCAGACACACACACCCCAATAAAGAAAACCCCAAATTCACTTTGGGAAGGGCAGCTTGCTCTGGCGTAAGGAGAAGCACACAAAACAACTGAACATCTGCGAATGCCATATTTACCTTTTTCGGGTGCTCACATCTGATACAGCCTCATGCAGGGGTGAGCATGGCTATGGCAAACAGCCTTCCCTCTCTTATCCTCACTGCTTTTGTACTTGCGGACCTGTGTGCAGGGCACATCCCACAGATTTTTGTCCTGAGAGGTTATGGGTGCTGGCTCACAAACTGAGCAGATGGCACATAGCCCGTAAACCACATAACCAATCTGCTGAATGATGTTAAATAGTAAATATTATTAATTTTCCTATTGGATAGGCCACAGACTCATGGAAAGTTTGAAGGCTACTGGTGACCTGCTGGTCCAAACATTTGGAAACCACTCCTGCAGGACTCTTCCCCAGGCAATCGTTGTCTGGAGACAACAGAGAAGTTGTCTGTCCTTTGTGGGAGAGAACAAGCAGGGCTATCATTACCCAAGAGTCCAACTAAGCCAAAGCAGAGCTCTGGCTCTACCTCAGGCCTAGTCATGTAAATTAATCTTAATTTCCATTACAGACATACAAGTAAGGGGGTGAACACTGTCACCTGTGGTACTTTTCTGTATCCTTTCTCTTACCCAGCACTGCACACAAGACTGTCTGAGATCATGAAACTGCTGACTCTGCCTTGCAGTAACTGCCTGACACAGGGTAGTAAGTACCAGGCAGCTCATACACAATAATACGTCATTTAGGAAAAACTTATTTGGCAGCCTATATTGTTGACACAGGATTGCCATGCTCGTAGCAAAGTTTTGTTTTCTACACGCTAGGTAGACAAACAAGCCAAGAAGAGATTGAGAGTTTGGGCTGGCTCTGTAGTGAAGACCTGTCCTACTCATGCAGAAACACCACTATCCCAATCACAGAGGATCAGGAAAACCAACTACAGGCTCCCTGAATTTCTGTATGAAGCAATCACAGTTACACAACTCATAATTGAGTTTACTGCACTTAACTCTCTGTTCTTTATTACAGTGTTGACTAATGAAGTCTCACTTTAGAATAAAACCCCACTTCTCGTAACATTAGGGTGTTAACATAATTATTCATTGTCTGTGTGCTGTGCTTGTGCTAAAGAGTGTGCTAAAGAGCAGATGTTAATAGTGAAATCTGAAGAGTTTATTATAAGCGAAAATAATTAGCTTCCTGTTCTGTAGGAACAAGTCTGTTGTCCACCAGGCTAATTAGAACATCAGTCAGTCTTGTGTCATGTTGTAAACAGATCTCTGAAATGTTATTTTTTAAGGTTCGAAGGCCTGACAATGAGGCAACTCATCTGGATATCATATGAAAAGCCTGACTGCTTTCATTTATCTCTGTACCACCTTGTTCACTTATTGTACAGCGAAGATGCTGCTATAATTATTTTTGTCCTTGTTAACTGCTATATGCTATAATTATACCAACATTTTATTTCTGTAGGGTCTACAAGCTCCTGTGTGCATAGACAGAAAAAAAAAAGAATTCTAAAATCCAGGGAAACTTGAAGCTGAAGTCAAAAGCAACAAAAGCAGATAAGAGTCCACTTTAGAAAAGATATGAATCAGTTGCAGAGACATGAAGGAGAACAAAGAGAATGACCAAACATCTGAGAAGGGACATGGTAACCGTTTTCAAGCACATGAAAGATTGCTGCAAATAACAAAGGCATTAATCTTTCTTTCAGTATTCATGTTAGGTAGGACAAGATTTAATGTGCAGCAATGAAAATTTCATTGAAACATGAGGAAAAAACTTTCTAATTGCAAGGACAGTGAAGCAGTGGAATAGACTTTCTAGGAAGACTGCAGATAACACTTTCTCTGAGCAAGTTAGACATCTGCCATCATTGTGGATACTCCCATGGGATAAGTTTAGATGACCCCGTGACTGTATGGGATAGCTGGGCAGGCTGTCAAGGCAGTGAGACAGACATATTCTGAGATGATGGGCAAGGGTCAGAAGAACAGTAAAGTTGTTGAGGGTCACTGGGACACGAGCTAGCAGGATTATCTAGTCATGACTTTTTTGCCTCAGTCTTCACCGGCAACCTCTCTCCTCACTCCTCCCGAGTTGATGGACCACAAGATGGGGTCCAAGGGGGTGGAGCCCCTCCCACTGTAAGGGAAGATCAGGTTCGTGACCACCTGAGGAACCTGAACACACATAAGTCTATGGGACCTGATGAGATGCATCCCAGAGTCCTGAAGGAGTTGGCTGATGTAGTTGCCAAGCCACTCTCCATGACATTTGAAAAGTCATGGCAGTCAGGTGAAGTCCCCCATGACTGGAAGAAGGGAAACATTGTGCCCATTTTTAAAAAGGGTAGAAAGGAGGACCCTGGGAATTACCGACCTGTCAGCTTCACCTCTGTGCCTGGCAAGATCATGGAACAGATCCTCCAAGAAGCAATGCTAAAGCACATGGAGGACAGGGAGGTGATTCGAGACAGCCAGCATGGCTTCACCAAGGGCAAGTCCTGCCTGACTAACCTGGTGGCTTTCTATGATGGAGTAACTGCATCAGTGGACAAGGGAAAAGCAA